>JAVTVY010029569.1:0-126873 GCA_036873755.1 Hanleya hanleyi | reverse complement strand
CTGGGGTCTGTGTGTTTGATGATAGAGAATAATAAAAAGAATGAATACCACAGCAGGGTTGACTTTGTCTGTGAGGTGGATAAAAAGGGCAGCGTTGTGGGTTCTAGCATTAGTTGTACAGGATGTCTGCGCGAGTACTGAAGCACGCTCCCACGCTCCGTGTATTGAAGACGGCCCCACCCGAGTTAGTCCGAACCATTGAACGCGGTGCGGACCCTGACCTTGTACGCTGTCTGTGCGAGATCGGGTACAACCTGTTAAAAGGCAACGTACCACTGACTCCGGCTCAGAAGACAAAGTTGGCCAAGCATAAGACAGGTCTCCGAACCCTAGTCCACAAGCGGGTCCCTCAAACACAAAAGAAAAAGGTGTTACAGAAAGGCGGCTTTCTCGGGGCCATCTTAGCACCGTTGGCCGCTTCCGTGTTGGGTCCAGTATTGGGTGGACTCTTCGGCCGACAATGAACCACACGAAAAAAATGGTCCTCGTCGAACCACGGTTCCTGCCAAACCTCCAATCACCCTACCCTGTCCCACCTACGGTGAAGACCATAAACAGCCTCGATGGAGAGATGCAACAGATCTTACAGAGACCGGGGTTAAGCGACAGTGAGAAAGTACAACGGTACAATGAGACGCTTCAACGGTACATGACGTTCATGGACCAATACAAAACCCTGTCTACCCCAGCAACAGCACCACCACCACCACCACCACCACCACCACGTGACAGACCGCTGACCTCAGCACCGCTCCAACAGCCGGGTGAGGTAGCCCCCACAGCCCCACAGTGGGTGGAAGACGAAGTGCTGAAGAGTGTACCTGCCTCGTTCAAGAAACAAGCTGGCCTGGTATTACAACGGATGAAACAGAATCCTAACATGACTTGGAATGATAAAGGCGAACTCCTGGTACAGAATCAGGTGGTCCCCGGCACCCACATGACGGATTTAGTGAATGATCTGATGCGTCAACGCAGATCGCTCACCGATCCTCGAGGATGGAAGGTCTTCGCTCAAGGCTTGAAAGACATGCATGTACCACAGGAATTGGTGGGGAACCCCCACCGCTGGGCCTTTATGCAGCAAACCCAGCAATCACCGAGTGGCCCACTACCTTCTTGGGAAGTCGAATGGGAACCGGAGTCACCCCCAAAACACCACCACAACGGGCACTTTCTTTTCGCGCCTATAAAAAAACACCCTTGATCAAGACACCCCACATCTCCAGAGCCGTGACACGTAGCAAGTCACCGCGACGAACACAACGCCGCACACAACCGCCCAAGGCGTGGAAGACCTATTAAAACCAACAGCAGCAGCAGGACAGCTCAGTCGCCATGTTTTACCTGACCCTACCCAGTAACAGTTCGCTGGATGTGTTTCCTGACAACACCGTGGCCAAGTACGTCACCCAGTTACCGCAACCGTTACATTTACCTGGACGCTGGGAATGTGCCCTCGTGGATATCCAATACCCTTACTCGTGGTACAACGTGCGAGCCAATGAAGTGTGGTACGAGGTGACCTACGAAGGCAGAAACACCCGACTCACCCTGCCCGAAGGCCAATACGATACCCCCAAAGAGTTCATGGGTGGGCTGTCAAGACTGATGCATGATAAGGCGCTACGGGGGGTGACGGATAGTGCAGCACGCCTGATAGCCTTGCGCTTCAAGAGAAACGTGTTCTTCGATGTCAACGTACACAACGACAAGGCACAGCTTACCCTCACCGATACCGTGAATGTGAAACTCAGTCCTACACTACAGCAAATGCTGGGTTTCGATCTACAGACGTTCGCTGGTCCCAACCAACACCATGGCGAGATGCCGATGGATATGAAGTCGGGTATGTACGGACTCTGCGTCTACTCGGACGTGGTGGACAACCACATCGTGGGCGATATCAACACACCTCTGTTACGGGTGGTCCCCATTAAAAAGACGTATGGCGATCAAGTCACCCACAGTTTCAACCATATCATGTACCTGCCCGTACGACATACCGACATCAACACGATCACGGTGGATATAAGAGATGACACGGGACGACCGGTGGCATTCGAACGAGGAAAAGTGGTGCTGACACTTCATTTTCGACAAGCACGTGCTCCCCACTTTGCATAATGAAAGTACCTTACGAGTGCGATGCACGCAGCTATGCCGACTATTATGCCCAACAGGCCGGGGGTGGCTTTCCGGTCTTTAGCGGTGCACGCATGCAACGAGGACATGGACTGGGGAACATACTCGGCAGCATTGTGAAAACGTTCCTGCCCTTGGTGACGCGTGGGGTGAAAGCAATCGGCAAACAAGCGGTACGCAGTGGACTGCAAGTGGCCGGTGATGTCTTGGGGGTACGGCACCGCGACAAGCCTTGAAACGACGGGCCAAAGAAGCGGGAGGCGTCTTGGTGGCCAAAGCACAACGCACCGTAGGGAATAAAAGAGCTGCCCCACCGAGATCACGCACCAGTCGACGACCGACCCAGCGACGACGCACATCCAAGAAGACAAAGGATATCTTTTCTTAAAACATGGCCTTAATCCACGCCGAGTCCTGCCCCTCCACCAACAGTGAATTTGATTTGTGGACCGTGCCGCCCACACAAACCAGTGTCGAACAAGGATTATGGGTGGAGCATCTCCCGCTCTCCAGCATCAACGAAACCGGGCCCATCGAGTTCACCATCAGTAATGCGGATACGGCCTATGTGGATTTAGCCCATACCTACTTGTATGTGAAAGCCAAGGTGGTCAATGGAGCTGGCACCAGAATCGTTGACCAAGCAACGGTGGGCCCGACGAATCTCTGGCTGCACTCGATGTTTCAGCAGGTGGATATTTTTCTCAGCGACAAACTCATCAGTGACTCCACCAACACGTACCCCTATCGAGCCTACATCGAGACACTGTTGTCGTATGGCCGAGAGGCTAAAAAAGCTCAGCTGACAACCGCTTTATTCTACAAGGACACGGCCGAGCACATGGACACGGCGGACAATGGGGGATATAACAAACGGAAGGCTTTCACTGCGAACAGTGCCTCGGTGGATATGATGGGTCGACTGCATGCAGACATGTTCATGCAAGACCGGTACCTCTTGAACAAGATCCCCATCAAAATCCGACTGATGCGGGCGCCTCCCACTTTTGCCTTGATGGCCACTAACGTAGAGGGGCATGTAGCGGACTATAAGATTGTCATCCAAGACGCAGTCCTGTATGTCCGAAAAGTGAAACCGAATCAAGCCGTTCAATTGGGACACATGAAAGCCTTGGAAACAAAACCAGCCCAGTACCCTATCCGACGTGTGCAAACCAAAGTGTTCTCTGTGCCTGCTGGAAATATGGGCGCCAACAAAGAAAACCTGTTCCTGGGGGAACTGCCCAAGCGATTGATCCTGGCCTGTGTGGAAAATACCAGTTTCAGCGGAGCCTACCCAGAGAATCCGTTTGACTTTAAACATTTCGGCATCAATTTTGTGGCCCTGCATGTGGATGGACAGCAGGTGCCAGCCACGGCCTTAACCCCGAACTTTGGGCGGAGGAATTTCATTCGAGCCTATCAGAGCCTGTTTACAGCCACCGGTCAAATCAACCAGGACGAAGGGAATATGATGAGTCGGGAGGACTACGCGAACGGATACACGTTGTTCTGTTTCGATCTGACCCCCACCTTAGAGAACGACCATCAGCTGGCCCTCGCCAAGCAAGGCAATTTACGTTTGGAAATCCACTTTGCACGAGCCCTCCGGAGCACCGTCAATGTGATCTGCTACGCCGAGTTTGACAACATCATTCAAGTGGACAAGGCGCGCAACGTCCTGTGTGACTTCTCCACCTAACATGGATACAGACCAGATAAACACCGTGCTGGAGTATGACCCAGAGACACGTAGGGTCTTTCAAGGGGTGTTCGCCCGAGATGTGTTTCCATTAGACCGTATGTATCCGGCTGCTTACGTTCTCAACACGGACCCGATGGATCGACCCGGTGAACACTGGGTGGCCGTGTACTTGACAGCAGAGCAGGGGGAATACTTTGACCCGTACGGTCTGCCACCCCTCCATCCCGATTTAACAGACTTCATGGATCAAGGCACAGAGACGTGGTGTTGGAACAGTCAAACGTTGCAAAGCCTGACCAGTGGCGTGTGCAGACAATATTGCTTGTTTTACCTGTACCATCGATGCCGGGGAAGACCCTTATCTACTATCGTACAGATGTTTGACGAGTACTCCCAGGCCGAGGACCGCGATGTACTCGTCTATGACTGGGCCGCCCATCATTTCAATGTACAAGCCCCGTTCTGGGCTTAAGTTAATGACAAGCCCCTTGTTCTGGGCTTCAATGTACAAGCCCCTTGTTCTGGGCTTCAGTTAATTACAAGCCCCTTGTTCTGGGCTTCAGTTAATTACAAGCCCCTTGTTCTGGGCTTCAGTTAATTACAAGCCCCTTGTTCTGGGCTTGAGTTTTCACGTGGTTGTTCTCACGTTGTTCACTGAATAAACAAAAAATGAGATCTCACCAAAAAACCCTGTCTTGTGTGTTTTATTCCTAATGCATCAATGCCCAATGTGGCGATTCAGTCAAACTGAAATCAGTGGTGTAGGATGGGGTCAAAATGTAACCCATCAAGTTTAGAAGGCAAGAGCACTATAGTAAAAAATAGAGAACCAATGAAATCAGCCTACAGACCAAGTACGTGTCTTTGGTCTAGGTTTGGAGCAGGCATTTCATTGAGGTACGTGTATACGGTGAGTGAAGAGACTCGTCCAACACGTATAGATTATGACTATAAGTTCTATGAGCATAATGCATGAAAGTGGCTTTGAACACCGTATTAGCCAATCAGTGGCCTAGAATGGAGCCAAAGGTAACCCATCCATGTCCAGAAAAACATTACCCGGGTATACAAGAACCCAGATGTAGGCGCGGACGTCAGCGAAAGCACACCGTGAATACCCCAATTCCATTGGCTGATTGTTCGATCGCTGATTGGTTCTTTTTCTCGACCGCTGATTGGCTCTTTTTCTCGACCGCTGATTGGTCCAAATGGAACTGCCCATCTTTCCCAGGTTCATCTAGAATCCCCCTAGAATCTAGAATTTTTTATTGTGCTCAAGCTCTGACTATAGCGATGCCGCAACATTGTCTCATTGGACATTGGACCGTCTGACCTGGAGGTGACCCTTTGACCTTTTGACCCGCGTCCGCGCGCGCGCGCACTGCCGGGGATGACGCGGGATGACGCGCGCGCGCGCGCGCTCGCGCTGCGGGGCGCTGGGGCGGGGCGGGAAAACACACCGGCGATTGAACATACGGACGTCTAAGAGGAAACATTAGGAACTCTTCTATGTTTGGAGGTAGTTTTTAGTGAAAAACCCGGAAGTGACGTCATACAGGGTCCAGTTTTCGACACTGGGTGACCACATCCGACAAAATGGCCAGTTTTCGACACCGGATGTGCCGCCATCTTGAACATACGTGCCGCCATCTTGGATATGTCCCATAATGCACCGGGTCAAAATACTCGCTTCTGATTGGACGAGAGCTCTGGGACGGATTTGAAATACTCGCTTCTGATTGGACGAGACCTCCGTATTGCATCTGCGCATGCGCAGAATGATATTCCTACCGCACACCCAACCCATCAGATGCCCCTTCACGAATGCTTCACTTAGATACCTCACTCGACCCCATTGGTGCATTAGGGGCTCCCCTACATCCCAACACGGCTATTTTCATACACTTGGGCCACCGCGCATGCGCAGAATGCCGATAGTTCAACCCCACACCCAGCCCATCAGATGCCCCTTCACATAAGCTTCACTTTGATACCTCACTCGACCCCATTGGTCCATTAGGGGCTGCCCTAGCTCCCAACACGGCTATTTCCATACCCTTGGGCCACCGCGCATGCGCAGAATGCCGATAGTTCAACCCCATATCCAGCCCATCAGATGCCCCTTCACGAATGCTTCACTTTGATACCTCACTCGACCCCATTGGTCCATTACGGGCTCCCCTAGCTCCAACACGGCTATTTCCATACCCTTGGGCCACCACGCATGCGCAGAATGCCGATAGTTCAACCCCACACCCAGTCCATCAGATGCCCCTTCACGAATGCTTCACTTTGATACCTCATACGACTCCATTGGCCCATTAGGGACTCCCCTAGCTCCAAAACCGCTATTTCCATACCCTTGGGCCACCGCGCATGCGCAGAATGCCGATATTTCAACCCCACACCCAGCCCATCAGATGCCCCTTCACGAATGCTTCACATCGATACCTCACTCGACCCCACTGGACCAGTAGTCAATCTCCTAGCTCCAAAAAGGCTATTTTCATACCCTTTGGCCTCCGCGCATGCGCAGAATGCCGATAGTTCAACCCCGCGCCCAGCCCATCAGATGCCCCTTCACCTAACCTTCAATTTGATACCTCACTCGACCCCATCGGACCCTTAGGGGCTCCCCTAGCTCCAAAAAGGCTATTTTCATACCCTTCGGCCGCCGCGCATGCGCAGAATGACGATATTTCAACCCCACACCCAGCCCATTAGATGCTCCTTCACCTAACCTTCACTTTGATACCTCACTCGACCCCATCGGACCATTTTATCTAGGGACTACTTTTTCTCCGCGGAAGCTTTTTCCCGAGACCGAATCACCGCCAAAACCACGGCCAAACCGCATCACCGCGCATGAATACATTTTTTTTTTTTTTTTTTTTTCCGGAACTTTTTTTTTTGCCCGAACATGCCCGAACATGCCCGAACCACGCCGCCATCTTGCTTTACAACATGGCCGACAACACTTACAATTCAACCAATCAAAAGACTCGTTACAAAACCATCCAGTTGTGACGTCATAGTTACATCCGGGTGAAATGATACTTTAGTTGCTCGTTACCCACTACTTGCCCTCTTAAGGCTATTAAGGGTTTGCATTGCAGTGCGAAATTCCACACATAATCAGTTGCTGTGTCCTTTTGGTATACAAATTTTGAGTCGTTCCCAAGTTGCTTCTATAATATATTTTGTGTAAAGAGCAAAATGGATTCAGAGTCCATAAAAACTCGTCAAAAAGATAAGAAATTGTCCACATTCACAGTTTTTGTTGACTTTTTGAAAGTATATGACTCAGTGGATCGCCACTTGTTATCGGAAAAGTTGGGAAAATAGGTGTAAAATGTCAAATTTGATGACAGCCATATTTAAAAAATGGTATTGTTGTACGAGTTAAGCAGCTTCGGAACCGATTGATTTCAGGTGAAACGTTGTGTGAAAGAAGGGTGTGTCCTCTCACCGCTATTGTTCAATTTATATGTTAATGATTTGGCATTGTATTTGACGGTGAAACAAATGTGTATGTTAATTGTTGTATGGCAATGATATAGTTTTAATAGCAGGTACTATCGTTAGGATATTTTACTAGTTGGTCTAGCAAAGTGGTAAAGTGGTGTGACAAAAACATCTCTCTGCTAACTTTCGTAAAACTAAAGTATTGCATCTGTGAGCGGTACCTGCCATTTGAACAGGAACAGGTGAACAGTAAGTAGAGGTTACGGTTCAATATACATATATACTTCGGAGTTCTTTTGACCGAATTTGTAGCTTACAATATAATGGTAACACGTTTCGCTCAGTCCGAAGGAAGAGCCTTATAGGGTTGGCTATTGTAGAATATAAAAGCTTTGCTGGGGTCCCATATCATGTTTTCAGTAAACTGTATGGCATGTCAGTTTTGTCATCTCTGTAATTAACATATGGTACTGCCGTATGGGATACCACTTAAATTTCGCAGATAAATGCGGTCCGAAATATAGGCAGCGTGGGCAATTATTCACCAAACGCATCGTCACAAATCACATTTTCTGCAGTTATCTGCGCAGATCGTACTAACTATGGTAGCTATGTGTATTAGCCGTATGAAATGTGATGCGTTAAATGGAGACATGGGTTGGATGTCGGTACATATTAGATGATGGAAGGTCGTTGTCAGCCAATGGGTGAAGTGTACGGCAATGTCTGATAGCAGATTAAATGGGGATATATTCACATGAGCCGACAACCATGCAGTCTATGCCTGCTGTAGAAAAAGCTCCATTCAGGAAATTGAATTGTATACATTTTGCCAATATTAATATTAAACTGTTTGTTTTAATAGAAATACGTGGAAATAGTAATTACAAAAAGTCGTACCCTAGACAACAAGTTCCATGTTCAAATGCCGAACGGATGTACCACCGATCGAAATAGAAATGGGCAGGTTTATGAAAATTTAGCGGTGGAGAACCGGCAGTGCCCTACTCTCTAAAAACAGTTGTGTACCAAAAGTACACAAACTGTGTACCCTAGGTACACATCGCTGTAACAAAATTGAACATCTACAATCACTGTGTAGCTGTGATACACAATTTGTGTAGAAAAAGTACACAAATTGTGTACTCCTGATACACATTTTTTGTAGATGTGCAATTTTGTACACAACTGTTTTTTCAGAGTATATGCCCAAATTTGGTGGAAACCGAGGTACACTTACTCACGGAATGCCAGGCGTACGATAACCTTCGGTACGATTTATTGTCCGAAATGATAAAGCACGCGACATGTGCAACAGTCTGATGATGTATGCCATGTTATCCAACGATAGTGTAATTCATATTTTTGCCAAATCCTGCTGTCTAATATTGGAAAGACGCAGGAAACTACTTGATATGTGAAGGTGGAATGGATTTTCTGTACATTTCTCTTTTTATCATTACGTTTTTATGTGATATCGTCGCTCATAACTCTGGACTATATAGATGTTTTATCATGTGATGTACAAACAGTGAGGCGTTAATAAACTATCTATCTATCTTATAGAAAGTCCTCTACTTTGCGGATATTTCTTGCGGTGTGTAGCCCCATTCTTTCCGGATTAATGCTTGTACGACCGCTAGTCTGTGTGGTTTGTCTGAGGAGTTAAAAACAAAGATGGTACTTGGAGCGCGTTTTTATATCAGGATGTCATGTTACGTGTATTCTGTACTACATTGATCGATTGATTGATAACTTCATTTTAGGTCGGAGATGTTTTACAACACATAAACATTAGCCGGTGGTTAGTCAATCCGACATCAGATAAAATCAACATACATCTGATGCCGGACTGACTAGCCACAGGCTAATGGTTATAATTTTTGAGTATCATTTTAAATTCTCTGTTGTGTACTGGGCTCACAGGAGTGCAGTTCACTGGCCTAGGCATATAAACATGATCTCGCATTCTGACAGTGCCTCTTCCGAATGGATGATGTTCATCTATCCGACATTGGCGTCCAATCTAGCACTTCCATGAATTACGTGTATGTGTATAGCATTTTGAAGCTCCGTTCGAGCATTAATGTACGCGTTGTGAATACTGATTATCAGTAGAAGCAGTTCTTAGCGAGCACGGTGGGGATGTCTCTTTAGAATCGGACCTGTGGGCAGAACTTGTGAACGCACCCGATATTACAATTATTAGTTATCTCAATTCGTGGAGATGGCTGACTCTAGGAGCCTGCATGCTTCCGTCATGGGGTCTTTTGTCTGTCGGAGTTCATCGGGCAGACAACCCCATCTCTTTTACTATGGGCGGGTGGGAGGAGGACCTCTGTCCTGGTTGCCTGGGACGAGGTTTGGTTGGTTTCTGACTTGGCTTTCATATGCTCGGGATTCTTCGGAGAAGCCTATTGTCAATGGCTAGCCAGGGCAAGTCGGTAGCTATTTGGGGCAATTGGAATGGAGTGCTCGATGGTTCTGTCCTCAGGTCGTGTTCACAAATACATGTTCGCGCCATGCTCCCTGTGTATTTAATAATGTTCTGCGGCCAATATATTCACAAACTAGAGGGTTTTTTAAAAATAATTTTTGAGGTTTCAGAATAAAAACCATATATTCGTCTTATTCCAGTCATAACAGACCCAAGTACAATCTTCAAGCCAACCAACGTACAACATTCATAACATGAGGATTATAGCTGTGCTGGGTTTCGTATTGAGTTTAATCGTTGCTATGGTGACCGGACTGAACATGTCATTCAACGTGTATGCTGTACCTCTGCAAGAAACCTTCAACTTCACTCTAACTGAAGGTAAGGGATTAAAAACTATATGTATCGGTGAAAAGGAAATAATGTCCGGGAATAAAAAAAAACTGTCCGGCTCGTATCTAATAACCTAGCTGGAACATTTTTTTTTCTTGATTTGCAACTCAGGTGAGACATATTTTCTTACAAAGAAACATACGAAAAGCTACACAGTTTCCTAGAACATTCTCCCCCTTCAACAAGATACCTCATGCCTAGCCTTATAAGACGCCAAGCCAAAGCCTTGGCGTCTTATCTCGGTATTTTAAAGTAAAAAAGAAGAAGAAACATTTACAAAAATACTTACTTTCAAACCTCTTACACTTCCCTGAATATGTCCTTTCCGTTCTATGTTCACCTAACTGCAAGTGGATGGTGTCATTGGGGTGTTCATATGCCTTGTACAAAGCACGAGAACGGAAACATTTTCTCAACAATTTCTACGGCCTCTTCTATTTCCAATCTCCGCCATGTTTGTGTAATGCGCATGTGTCGAACAAAACAACATCCGGTTCCAAAAGCACATGGCTATAGTTAAGCCACGCCCATCATGTTTAGCCACCCGCTTTGGAACCGGATGTTGGATCATAGAACGGAAAGGACATATACAGGAGAGTGTAAGAGGTTTGAAAGTAAGTATTTTTGTAAACGTTTCTTCTTCTTTTTTCACTTTCAACTACCGAGATAAGACGCTTGGCGTCTTATAAGGCTACTCCATGCCATGCTGTATGTTCTCCGGTTCTTCATGCCACATGGTACATTTTTATGGTTGCTAAGCCGTGTCTGTTTTGATGTCGAGACCTCTTGAATACCTGTAATCATGTCCAGCTGAAGACAATTACCAACTGCACCAATGATTTTGAGATTGTGAAAACAGTGGAACTCTCCATCTATTGAGGAACAAATTGGTGTCTTACGTGAACTATGGTAGGGTCAGACTGCTAAAAGAAATTGATGAAAAACTTTCCCAATGTTCATAGTTATGAAACTATAGTAGGCCTATGCTACATAAAGTTCATAAACGATAAGACAGGCACACTGGTCCGAATTCAGTATATATTTGTCACTTAATTCAAACCAGTAATACAGGATCATGCATTTTGTATATCTCGGACTGGCATTCTACCAAAACATCAATGTATGGACTAGCTTAATCTCCCCAAACAAAAGTTTCAATATTTTTGGCATTGCGCCCTAACCCAAAACATGCGTTCATCGATGGGGATCGCCAGTCATACTAGGCGGCGCTGGTGCTCCAACAGGTAGAGAAGACGTGGCGTCATAAAACGAACAATTGTATCGTCGTTACATTATGACGTTGCCTTTGTGACGTCCAGAAAAAAGGACATGGGCATGCGCCATTTACGTCTTGGTACACGTAGCCACCCAATCTCCTGGTTTCGATTGCATATACCTTTCGTCTGAACGGTTGCAGGAATGATCTCTTCCCCACCGTACCAAAAATGTAAAACGGAACAGTTCGTATGATTCGATGATACTCCATTGGTTAGGCGTTTTGATTGGCATAGATCATCAGCGTGTGATGGATAATGCATTCATGAATAAAAACCGTACCGGTTCTATTTTCAGTTTGTAGACATAGATACCTACCCATCCCATCCCCGTCATTTTTTCAATGAGAAGTCCACCGGTGTTGTTAAGCCGCGTCACAGCTCTGTAAATTTTGTGAAACTGCTCTAATCAGTGTTCGTTTGCGTTTGTCTTGATATAGTGCCGTATTGATGTTATTTATGACATAATTGAAATATATAATGGCATGGTTAGCTACATAGTTAGAAACTAAATCGTGTGACATGTTTCGCGTAATACACCGCGCGCATAACAATGTAACAGCTCATTACATTTTTGTTGCCTGTGGATGAGATTAGATTTGGAGCTGTTTGTAAAAAGCGGAAAGTGGATCGAGGCTTGGTGAATGGTAGCCACCTGGCGTCAGTTCGAGCTGGCGAATCTCATTGATATCCTTGGTGTGGGAGAAACCAGGTTTACCAAAGAAAGTCCCAAAGCGGTTAGAAAAATAGAGAGATATGTACATGAAAGCAATGACACAACAAACGATACTCGTGGTGGGGGGGGGGGGGGACTTGCACGTATACGCGGATAGACGACCTGGAAATGCCAGAAAATCTCGAAATTTTGTGGATTGAGTTAAAAAATTAAAATAACCCTTCACTACTGAATGTACGGGATATCATTCTTCTGGTGGATTACGATGTTAAACTAGGGACAGACCTATATGAAAAAGGTGGAAAGTGCAAACCTTGGAAACAAAAAAAAATATAGTTATGGGGAACTTTTACATCAATTTGTTCAAGCAAGAGCCAGACATATTGTCATGGAATGATACAATGGAAAATCTAGTTTACTCAAGTTATTATTGAGACTACTCGGGTTACTGGAGAATCTTTCACTAATATTAATCTTGTAGATGTGTTCCACCCCAATCAAATACGTGCTTCGATGACTGAGTATTATCCAGATTGTTTTGTCCGACGAGAAAGATTTGGCTCCAAACAAAGCCATACGAAGTATCAAATATCGATCTATTGAACATTTTGATGAGTACATTTTTATCCGATGTCGAGACAGTGCCTTGGCCCTGTTGGACATTCATGATGACCAATGAGGAAGATCGGACTACATCTCTAACTATGGTTCGCGGTACGGAGTATAGACCTGCATTATGGAAGTTTGTCCTATCTCATTTGCCGTATCTGGGCACAAAATCAACAAAACGGCAGGGCCAGATGTCGTGAGATCTCACCTACTTACAATTGACGCACAGGTTATATGGACACTCTTCGCCAAAAATATTCAACATCTCTGTGTCACCAGAATTAGTTCCTTAGCGATGGAAGAGAATCCGTGTGGGTTCTGTTTTCAAAGACAATTCACATCGAGATAAATAAAATTATCGAGGTCAATACTCTCGATCGTTAGTGAAATCATCTAATTTCATGTTTATGACAATATCTTTGACTATATACAGACACACAATTTGCTATATGCGGCAAAGTCTGGATTTGGACAAGGGCAGTCATGTGATACTGTCCCGAGACGTCTTGTCCATATATGACACAACAATACAGAGAAAGGAAGCTTGATTGGAATCGTCTTTCTCGATTTGTGCAAGGCTTTTAATCTCGTAAATTATCATGTGCTACTAAACAAACTTAAACTGTACCAAGTAAGTGAAATAACAATTTGTCAGTGTGCAAGGGAAGTTATACCATTCACAAGTGGGGTCCTACAAGGATCTATGCTGGGTCCGCGTGTTTATTTTGTTCATGAACGACTTTCACTTTGTATTACTTAATCTACCTGTGGATGATTCTACCCTACATGGAAGTAGGAGAACTGTCGAGGAAGCTGGATTTAAACTGAATCAGGACATCTTAATAGTATTGATTGGTGCAGGCGAAACAGAATGGCAGTGAATAACAAAAGAACATACATTGTGTTAATCACTGCTAGTTAGAAGATGCAAAACAACTACCGAGAATCATGCCGTAAAATATATGAGAATCTTCTTAGACATAAAACGCTTGTTGGAGTATAGAGGTCGATGAACAATTAAGTTGGAGCAATCAAATAAACAAATTATTCAAATGTGTCTCTGAAACTTTGTTCTGTTGGTTTAAACAGTATTTTATTTCCATGAAAAGATATAAATGGAAATGGGGATTGGGTAACAGGCAAAGCCTATATCAAACTCTCTCCCTATATACAGATTACATATACAATAGGTGGTCCTTTAATCAATACAGTGTTCTTTCATGTAGATTCTGTTATAGTCGATGATATATAGTAAATTATAGATTAGTAAGATGGTGTGAAAAGCAAGAGTGCGTGCGCTATCTACATACAGTTCTAGGAACATAAATAAAAACATTTTGGCTATCACATCGAGAGTTGTAAAAATGGTACAAGTGAACTCATATATTAAACTTTAGATCTTAAATCTACCGGTTCGTCTGATATAGTCGTGCACAAATGAAGTGATGCAACTATTATATTCAATATTTACATTATGACCGATTTCATTGAATAATTGTGCCCTGTGAGTATTGTGTATTGTACAGACAAAGAAGAAATGATACGCCGTTTCATTAGTATTGCCACATAAGCAATATGGATTCTCTGCTATATGTTGGTGAAACATGTCGGCTTTTAGCTGACTGCAGCCTAGTCTCAACTGTGAATGAATAATTTGGAGATTCCGTTCACCAAGATAAAAATGTTTTTGGTACAGCATGCCGGGTAAAGGTTTTATGACAGAAAGTATTTAAATTGGGAGATGAACGTAAAGTAATATCAGTGTTATTCCATAGACGAATTCCAGAGGGAATACACGACTGATAATACAGGTTTCCTCTGCAGCGTAATGTGCGGAAATCCGGGTTGTTCCTCAGTGGATACCGATTGTTTTCACGAACCTGTTCGGGCAATAGATTATAAAGCATAGGGGGTGTTTGGCGATTTACTATTTTGTACATAAGTTTTAATTTGTTTCGGTTTCTACGCACTGCTAATGAGGTGAATCCTGTTTCTTCATATAATAAATCGTGGCTCACCCCTCGGGGTGAACACAGATTGTTCTTATGACATCTAAGTGTAGGTTTTCTAAAATTTTACATTGATATTGAGTACAATTGTCCCAAATGACATCGGCATAGTCAAATATTGGTAGAATGAACGATTTATATCAAATTTCTAGTCTTTTTTTACTTAATTTATATTTAAGACTTCGCAAACAGTTTATCATAGGTCCGACCTTTTTTTCCATCGCCTCAAAATGCAACTTCCAGCTACCAGATGAATCAAAGGTTATACCGAGATGTTTATGGTGATTTACTTGCACAAGTACAGTTTCGTTAAATTTCAACGGAGGATGATCAATTGGTGCAGTTTTGCGTGAGAATAGCATTGATTTAGTTTTAGTTGGACTAAACTCGACAAGCCACGATCTCGCCCAATCACATATTCTCTCTAAGTCAGAATTTAACAACTGGCCAGATATTACTGGGTTGTCCACCGTGATGTACAGAGAAGTTTCATCGGCGTATAAGCGTATATTACATTTGAGATCAGTTACTATATCGGTAATGTATATCAAGAAAAGTAGAGGGTCAAGAACGGATCCTTGCGATACCCTAGCAGGTATAACGACAGATTTGACTTTGAACCTTCAACGACAGCGATTTGTGACCTATTTTGCAGATAGCTTTCAAACCATTTAAGTAAACCACCCTTGATTCCTATAGATTCAAGCTTATGTAAAAGACCCTTGTGTCAGACACGGTCAAATGCTTTGGTGATGTCACAGAAAACTGCTCTGACTTCTTTGCCTTCGTCTGAGGCCCGGCATATAAAATTGTAGATGTCAATCAGTTGAACCGTAGTATTATTTCCGGGCAGAAAACCAGCTTGAAACTTGGTTAAGATATTATTTGTTTGTAAGTAATCTATTAGGTAAGCAGATACTCATTTTTCCATTACCCTACTAATCGTGCTTGTAAGCGAACTAGGCCTGTAGTTAGTCAAGTCGTTTTTATTACCCTTCTTATGGGTGGGTGCTATCCGGAAATTTACCTGCTTCTAATGAATTATTAAAAAGTTTTGTTAATGGTTCTGTTAGTTCATTCGCTGCCAATTTCAATATTTTGTTATTTATGTTGTCCGGGCCACTTGATTTATTTATATCTAGATTGTCTAAGACATACATGACATGATCTTCGCTGATAATAATGCTGCCTAATGTGGAATTTGATTCGCTTAGGGGCGGTAACTGCACATTGGTGTCTATAAGTGTTGATTGCTGTACAAAATTGTCATTAAATGCGTTAGCTATATCTGCAAATCGTCGTAAATTTGTCCATTATGTATGATTAACGGGAAGCTATAAGACCCCTGTTCCTTGATATATTGTTTAATCAGTTTCCACCAGAATTTAGACCCAATAGAACAGTTCGTAATCTTTTCGTTAATTTTATTATTATAATCTAATTTTGCTTGTCTTATTTTAGTAATTGTCTCATTTCGAAATTTTCTAAAATTTTCCCAGTGGTCTGGACTGTTGCTGGTTTTTGCCTTTTTATGTGATTTTTGACGTTTTCTCAGCATGTGGCGTAGTTCAGCTGTCATCCAAGGTTTATCGTTTGGTCTGATCATAACATTATTTGTTGGGACACATGTATTGATAGCATGTGTGAGGAGATTATTTAGATTGTTTGTTGCTGTATTAATATCTTGCGTTAATATTTCCTCCCAGTTAGAATTCTGAAGCAAGTTTTTTAATCCTATAACATCAGTTTGATCATAATACCGAACATTCCTTGAAAAGCAGGTCTTTCTATTTATCCTCTCTTTAAGTACTATATAAACACCGTGGTGGTCACTACAAAAGGGTAAAATCACGCCTGAGTTTTCAACATAATTTGGGCAGGATATCATAATGATATCAATCAAACTTTTCCTAAATCTGGTAATTCTATAGTGGCCTCCTTAATAATCTGATATAAATCATAACTTGTACATAATTCACCTATGTTTTTGTTCGTACCGATTAAACAATCTGCGTTAAAGTCTCCAACTATAATACACTTCGTGTTCATGTTATTTCGCGCGAGTGAAATTGATTGGTCGATCAAATTCCAATAGCGAACTGCGGCGGATGGTTGCCTATAAAATGTTCCTAAAAAAATGTGTTGTTCTTCAGCCGTATTTCGCACCACACTGCTTCTAGATTGACTATTTCATATTCAGATTTCCTCTTACATATTGAATTGTCTTTGACATATATCACTATTCCCCCTCCTCCTTGATTAACGCGATCCTGTCTAATAGGAGGAAAATGATAAGCCTGGAATATGTATTTGTTTGCTGGTCACATTTTGATTTAGATTTGGGCAAGGCTTTGGTGTAAGACCTCCAATTGAAAAGGTAATATCCTGGACAAAAGACTGACAATACAACTTGCAGCAGATCCTTTGTCAATTATATTTCGTGAGTCTTACACCAAATCGTTGCCTAGATTTGTTTCTCTGATAGCGATGACGTCATAGGTTGACAGTTCTGCTTCGATCAAATCAACCTTGCCACGCAGGCCCCGTACATTGATATGCGCCATTGATATAGCCGGTGTTGGTCCCGGATTCCTTTCGACGTCACCTGCCCCCAGTAAAATTAACCTTGCTGAAATCCCCAATATATTCGGGCTAATAGGTATTTCATTCGATTCATGCACACATAATGTGTGGTCACTTTTCATTGACCCGACCGATGTATTTGCATATACAAAACCACCCACTTCGTATATTTCACCATGATTGAACATGTGCTCTGTCGGTCATTGAATTATATTTTTTTATTATCATTTAGTCATTGAATTGTTCATGTATCTCGTCCGAGACAGTTGAGTCGCCCACAGCACTAAAGAACAAATAACGGATATCAGCATGTATTTTGAAGATTTCGCGCCAAATTTGAGCGTTGCAGCTGGTAACGACTGTACTGGATATTCAAGTTTACTCTGGGCAAGTAATTTAAAGCCGAAATCATTCATTCTCTCATTCACAGATTGCATGTGCGTCTTAATTCGTTTAGTTTTGCACGCAGTATAGTAAAACAAGCCAACCCTCGCTCTATAACATTCAGTACTCATGAAAGTTAGGCCTAACCCATGCATCGCGTAAACCAGGTTGGAAGGATCGGCTTGTTTTGTACATAAAACAACACTCACTATATTCTGTATTTGACTTTCAGTAAAAACTCGACTATATGTAACTAGATTGAAGTCCACACTGCCCAAGTATTCACACACGTTACTACTGTTTTCTATGAATATGGAATTGACAAATATTAGACATACTATATACAATGAGACCAAGAAAATATTATAAACAAACATTTGGTCTCAAGGAACGACATAAAAAGCTATATCGGATGTATATAAATAGCAAAGAAACTGATACAGCTATATTTAGAATAGATGTTCAATCCTTTAGAGATATCAAAATGTTTTTTGTAAGAAGGTGAACATGTAAAGATTGTATGCTGGTATGTATAATGAATTGAACAGTTGTAATGGAAGACGAGTCAATATGGCTAATATTTTATTTACCGGATCTGATTTAAATTTTAAATTTAAATATCGGATATACCTCGTGGTAAACTTCGGAAAATCTAATATTGTTTGACACATTATTCACGTGATTTTACATCATGTGTTTGTCCAGAGGCTAGGATGTTGAACCAAATTGTTAGTCCTGGAAAAGGGGGAATGGAATGTTTTCTGTTTGTGGCCTCGTCAGCTCGTCTAGTGAACGAATGATAGATATCTTCTCATCTTTGTTTTTGACAAATATTTTCCCATCGGCTGTCAATGTTCCGAGGATCTTTCCGGCTTTTACGATGGGTCTCATTTCATAGGCTAGTTTACTTCTAGGCCTGGTTAGATCTCCGTTGATGTAAACGTTCCCATCTGCGGATCGGAGTTCTTTTTTGGCCTCCATTATTCGTTTTCGAGAGGCACAGCTAACGAACTTGACGATGATTTGTCGACCCCCGGCTGCCCTATGCGAACGATCAATTTCCTCGGGTTTTAGGTGTATACCTTTAGGATATTTTGGGCCAGGTCTAGCATAATTTGGTACGGAACGGAAGTTATTTCCTTATTCCCGTTTCGATATTCTAAATCGCGCTATGTGAAAGTAGTGACCTTCATGAAAATCGATGTATTTCTACAACGATTATGTCTTTCATAACACGAATGGGACCATGTTTTCCCCAATAAATTTTCTTCGCTGTGAATATAAATTTGAGAACAATACTTCAAAATGTGTGCTATTAAGAACATTTCTAACGTGTCGTAGTAAAATCTGTGTACGTTCCACAATATTTTGCTAGCCACTTTTAGAGTGGTCTAGATATCTTCCTAATCAATTTATCCATCTTACTGACCCATTTTTCGGCGTGTAAAGCGGGGTTGCCATACCCTCCGAGACCGCGCTAAATGGGTATTATCTGCATATATTCAATTTACACCGACTGTATTTGTTGCTCCCGGTCACCCAGAAATCCAATTTGTGCCGCTTTAGAAGCGATCTAGAAATCTTCCATATAAATTTATGTGTCTTTCTGACCCATTTTTTGGCGTTTAAATAGGGGCTGTCATACCCTCCGAGACAGCGCTAAATGGGTATTATCTGCATATGGTCAATTTACACCGACTGTATTTGTTGCTCCCAATCACACAGAAATCCAATTTGTGCCACTTTAGGAGTGGTCTACATATCTTCCTAATAAGTCTATCTATCTCCTGACCCATTTTTGTGCGTTTAAAGAGGGGCTGTTGTACCCTGCGAGACCGCGTTAATGGGTATTATCTGCATATGGTCAATTTACACAGACTGTATTTGTTGTTCCCAATCACCCATAAATTGAATTTGTGCCACATTAAGAGTGGTCTAGATATCTTCCTAATGAATTTATCTATCTTTCTGACCTATTTTGGGGCATTTAAATAGGGGCTGTCATACCCTACGAGACAGCGCTAAATAGGTATTATCTGCATATGGTCAATTTACACCGACTCTTTTTTTGTTGTTGCTCCCCATCTCACAGAAATCGAATTTGTGCCACCTTAAGAATGGTCTGGATATCTTCTTAATAAATTTAACTATATTTCTGACCCATATATGGGCGTTTAAATAGGGGCTGTCATACCCTGAGAGACAGCGCTAAATAGGCATTATCTGCATATGGCCAATTTGCACCGACTGTATTTGTTGCTCCCAATCACCCAGAAATCGAATTTGTGCCACCTTAAAAGTGGTCTAGATATCTTCCTAATAAATTTATCTATATTTCTGACCCATTTTTGGGCGTTTAAATAGGGGCTGTAATACCCTCCGAGACAGCGCTAAATGGGTATTATCTGCATATATCCAATTTACGTCGACTGTCTTTGTTGCTCCCAATCACTCAGAAATCGAATTTGTGCCACTTTAAGAGTGGTCTAGATATCTTCCTAATAAATTTATCTATCTTTCTGATCCATTTTTGGGCGTTTAAATAGGGGCTGTCATACCCTCCGAGACAGCGCAAAATGGGTATTATCTGCATATGGTCAATTTACACCGACTGTATTTGTTGCTCCCAATCACCCAGAAATCGAATTTGTGCCACCTTAAGAGTAGGCTAGGTATCTTCGTAATAAATGTATCTATCTTTCTGACCCATTTTTGGGCGTTTAAATAGGGTCTGTCATACCCTCCGAGACAGCGCTAAATGGGTATTATCTGCATATTGCCAATTTGCACCGACTGTATTTGTTGCTCCCAATCACCCAGAAATCGGATTTGTGCCACTTTAAGAGTGGTCTAGATATCTTTCTAATAAATTTACCTATCTTTCTTACCCATTCTTGGGCGTTTAAATAGGGGCTGCCATACCCTACGAGACAGCACTAAATGGGTATTATCTGCATATTGTTAATTTACACCGACTGTATTTGTTGCTACCAATCACCCAGAAATCGAATTTGTGCCACTTTAGGAGTGACCTAGATATCTTCGTAATCAATTTATCTTTCTTTCTGACCCATTTTTGGGCATTTAAATAAGGGCTGTCATACCCTCCGATACAGCACTAAATGGGTATTATATGCATATATTCAATTTACGCCGACTGTATTTATTGCTCCCGATCACCCAGAAATCTAATTTGTGCCACCTTAAAAGTGGTCTAAATATCTTCCTAATAAATTTATCTATTTTCTGACCCATTTTTGGGCGTTTAAATAGGGGCTGTCATACCCTACGAGACAGCGCTAAATGGGTATTATCTGCATATGGTCAATTTGCACCGACTGTATTTGTTGCTCCCAATCACCCAGAAATCGAATTTGTGCCACCTTAAGAGTGACCTAGATATCTTCGTAATAAATTTATCTATCTTTCTGACCCATTTTTGGCCATTTAAATAAGGGCTGTCATACCCTCCGATACAGCGCTAAATGGGTATTATATGCATATATTCAATTTACGCGGACTGTATTTGTTGCTCCCGATCACCCAGAAATCTAATTTGTGCCACCTTAAAAGTGTTCTAGATATCTTCCTAATTTATCTATCCTTCTGGCCCATTTTTTGGCGTTTAAATAGGGGCTGTTATACCGTCCGAGACAGCGCAATATGGGTATTATCTGCAAATGATCAATTTACATCGACTGTATTTGTTGCTCCCAATCACCCAGAAATCGAATTTGTGCCACCGTAAGAGTGGTCTAGATATCTTCCTAATAAATTTACCTATCTTTCTTACCCATTCTTGGGCGTTTAAATAGGGGCTGTCATACCCTGAAAGACAGCGCTATATAGGCATTATCTGCATATGGCCAATTTGCACCGACTGTATTTGTTGCTCCCAATCCACCAGAAATCGAATTTGTGCCGCCTTGAAAGTGATCTAAATATCTTCCTAATAAATTTATCTATCTTTCTGATCCATTTTTGGGCGTTTAAATAGGGGCTGTCATACCCTACGAAACAGCGCTAAATGGGTATTATCTGCATATATCAAATTTACGTCGATTGTATTTGTTGCTTCCAATCACTCAGAAATCGAAATTGTGCCACTTTAACAGTGGTCTAGATATCTTTCTAATAAATTTATCTGTCTTTCTGACCCATTTTTGGGCGTTTAAATAGGGGATGTCATACCCTCCGAGACAGTGCAAAATCGGTATTATCTGCATATGGTCAATTTACACCGACTGTATTTGCTGCTCCCAATCGCCCAGAAATCGAATTTGTGCCACTTTAAAAGTGGTCTAGATATCTTCCTAATAAATTTATCTATCCATTTGACCCATTTCTGGGCATTTAAATAGGGGCTGTTATACCCTCCGAGACAGCGCAAAATGGGTATTATCTGCATATGGGCAATTTACACCGACTCTTATTTGTTGCTCCCAATCACCCAGAGATCGAATCTGTGCCACCTTAAGAGTGGTCTAGATATCTTTCTAACAAATTTTTCTATATTGCTGACCCATATTTGGGCGCTTAAATAGGGGCTGTCATACCCTGAGAGACAGCGCTAAATAGGCATTATCTGCATATGGCCAATTTACACCGACTGTATTTGTTGCTCCCAATCACCCAGAAATCGAATTTGTGCCACTGTAAGAGTGGTCTAGATATCTTGCTAATAATTTTTTCTATCAATTTGACCCATTTCTGGGCGTTTAAATAGGGGCTGTTATACCCTCCGAGACAGCGCAAAATGGGTATTATCTTCATATGGTCAATTAAGAGCGATTCTATTTGTTGCTCCCAATCACCCAGAAATCGAATTTGTGCCACCTTAAGAGTGGTCTAGGTATCTTCCTAATAAATTTATCTATATTTCTGACCCATTTTTGGGCGTTTAAATAGGGGCTGTCATACCCTCCGATACAGCGCTAAATGGGTATTATCTGCATATATTCAATTTACGCCGACTGTATTTGTTGCTCCCGATCACCCAGAAATCTAATTTGTGCCACCTTAAAAGTGGTCTAGATATCTTCCTAATAAATTTATCTATTTTCTGACCCATTTTTGGGCGTTTAAATAGGGGCTGTCATACCCTACGAGACAGCGTTAAATGAGTATTATCTGCATATGGTCAATTTACACCGACTGTATTTGTTGCTCCCAATCACCCAAAAATCGAATTTGTGCCACCTTAAAAGTGGTCTAGATATCTTCCTAATAAATTTATCTAACTTTCTGAGCGATTTTTGGGCGTTTAAATAGGGGGTGTCATACCCTACGAGACAGCGTTAAATGAGTATTATCTGCATATGGTCAATTTACACCGACTGTATTTGTTGCTCCCAATCACCCAGAAATCGAATTTGTGCCACTGTAAGAGTGGTCTAGATGTCTTCCTAATTTATCTATCCTTCTGACCCATTTTTGGGTGTTTAAATAGGGTCTGTTATACCGTCCGAGACAACGCAATATGGGTATTATCTGCATATGATCAATTTACACCGACTGTATTTGTTGCTCCCAATCACCCAGAAATCGAATTTGTGCCACTTTAACAGTGGTCTACATATCTTTCTAATAAATTTATCTATCAATTTGGCCCATTTCTGGGCGTTTAAATAGGGGCTGTTATACCCTCCGAGACAGCGCAAAATGGGTATTATCTTTATATGGTCAATTAACACCGACTCTATTTGTTGCTCCCAATCACCCAGAAATCCAATTTGTGCCACCTTAAGGGTGGTCTAGATATCTTCCTAATAAATTTATCTATAGTTCTTACCCATTTTTGGGCGTTTAAATAGGGGCTGTCATACCCTGCAAGACAGCGCTAAATAGGTATTATCTGCATAAGGCCAATTTACACCGACTGTATTTGTTGCTTCCAATCACCCAGAAATCGAATTTGTGCCACCTTAAAAGTGGTCTAGATATGTTTCTAATAATTTTATCTATTTTCTGACCCATTTTTAGGCGTTTAAATAGGGGCTGTCATACCCTACGAGCCAGCGCTAAATGGGTATTATCTGCATATGGTCAATTTACACCGACTGTATTTGTTGCTCCCAATAACCCAGAAATCGAATTTGTGCCACCTTAAAAGTGGTCTAGATATCTTCCTAATAAATTTATCTATCTTTCTGACCCATTTTTGGGCGTTTAAATAGGGGCTGTTACACCGTGCGAGACAGCGCAATATGGGTATTATCTGCATATGATCAATTTACACCGACTGTATTTGTTGCTCCCAATCACCCAGAAATCGAATTTGTGTCACTGTGAGAGTGGTCTAGATATCTTCCTAATAAATTTATCCATCCTTCTGACCCATGTTTGGGCGTTTAAATAGGAGCTGTCATACCCTAAGAAACAGCGCTAAATAGATATTATTTGCATATGGTCAATTTGCACCGACTGTCTTTGTTGCTCGCAATCACCCAGAAATCGAATTTGTGTCACTTTAAGAGTGTCTAGATATCTTTCTAATAAATTTATCTATCCATTTGACTCTTAAAGTGGCACAAATTCGATTTCTAAGTGATTGGGAGGAACAAATACAGTCGGCGTAAATTGGATATATGCAGATAATACCCATTTAGCGCTGTCTCGGAGGGTATGACAGCCCCTATTTAAACGCCCAAAAATGGTTCAGAAAGATAGATAAATTTATTAGGAAGATATATAGACCACTCTTAAAGTGGCACAAATTCGATTTCTGGGTGATTGGGAGCAACAAATACAGTCGGTGTAAATTGATCATATGCATATAATACCCATTTAGCGCCGTCTTGGAGGGTATGACAGCCCCTATTTAAATGTCCAAAAATGGGTCAGAAAGATAGATAAATTTATTAGAAGGATATCTAGACCACTCTTAAACTGGCACAAATTCGATTTGTGGGTGACTGGGAGCAACAAATACAGTCAATACAAATTGGCCATCTGCAGATAATACCTATTTAGCGCTGTCTCGCAGGGTATGACAGCCCCTATTTAAACGCCCAAAAAGTGGGTCAGAAAGATAGATACATTTATTAGGAACATATCTAGCCCACTCTTAAGGTGGCACAATTTCGATTTCTGGGTGATTGGGAGCAACAAATACAGTCGGTGTAAATTGAATATATGCATATAATACCCATTTAGCGCCGTCTCGGAGGGTATGACAGACCCTATTTAAATGTCCAAAAATGGGTCAGAACGATAGATAAATTTATTAGAAAGATATTTAGACCACTCTTAAAGTGGCACAAATTCGATTTGTGGGTGATTGGGAGCAACAAATACAGTCGGTGCAAATTGGCCATATGCAGATAATACCTATTTAGCGCTGTGTCGGAGGGTATGACAGCCCCTATTTAAACGCCCAAGAATGGGTAAGAAAGATAGGTAAATTTATTAGGAAGATATCTAGATCACTCTTAAGGTGGCCCAAATTCGATTTCTGGGCGATTGGGAGCAACAAATACAGTCGGTGTAAATTGAGCATATGCAGAAAAATACTCATTTTGCGCTGTCTCGGAGGGTATAACAGCCCTTATTTAAACGCCCAAAAATGGGTCAAATGGATAGATAAATTCATTAGGAAGATATCTGGACCACTCTTAAGGTGGCACAAATTAGATTTCTGGGTGATTGAGAGCAACAAATACAGTCGGTGTAAATTGAGCTTTTGCAGATAATACCCATTTTGCGCTGTCTCGGAGGGTATAACAGCCCTTATTTAAACGCCCAAAAACGGGTCAAATGGATAGATAAATTTATTAGAAAGATATCTAGAACACTCATAAAGTGGCACAAATTCGATTTCTGGGTGATTGGGAGCAACAAATACAATCGGCGTAAATTGGATATATGCAGATAATACCCATTTAGCGATGTCTCGGAGGGTATGACAGCCCCTATTTAAACGCCCAAAAATGGGTCAGAAAGATAGATCAATTTATTAGGAAGATATCTAGACCACTTTTAAGGTGGCACAAATTCGATTTCTGGGTGATTGGGAGCAACAAATACAGTCGGTGTAAATTGAATATATGCATACAATACCCATTTAGCGCCGTCTCGGAGGGTATGACAGCCCCTATTTAAATGTCCAAAAATGGGTCAGAAAGATAGATAAATTTATTAGAAAGATATATCGACCACTCTTATAGTGGCACAAATTCGATTTCTGGGTGATTGGGAGCAACAGCCCCTATTTACACCCCCCAAAATGGGTCAGAAAGATAGATAAATTTATTAGGAATATATAGACCTCTTTTAAGGTGACACAAATTCGATTTCTGGGTGATTGGGAGCAACAAATACAATCGGCGTAAATTGGATATATGCAGATAATACCTATTTAGCGCTGTTTCGTAGGGTATGACAGCCCCTATTTAAACGCCCAAAAATGGGTCAGAAAGATAGATAAATTTATTAGGAAGATATCTAGACCACTTTCAAGGTGGCACAAATTCGATTTCTGGGTATTGGGAGCAACAAATACAGTCTGTGCAAATTGCCCATATGCAGAAAATGCCTATTTAGCGCTGTCTCTCAGGGTATAGCAGCCCCTATTTAAATGCCCAGAAATGGGTCAAATGGATAGATAAATTTATTAGGAAGATATCTAGACCACTTTTAAGGTGGCACAAATTCGATTTCTGGGTGATTGGGAGCAACAAATACAGTCGGTGTAAATTGAATATATGCATATAATACCCATTTAGCGCTGTCTCGGAGGGTATGACAGCCCCTATTTAAATGCGCAAAAATGGGTCAGAAAGATAGATAAATTTATTAGGAAGATATGTAGGTCACTCCTAAAGTGGCATAAATTCGATGTCTGGATGATTGGGAGCAACAAATACAGTGGGTGTAAATTGAATATATGCAGATAATACCCATTTAGCGCTGTCTCGGAGGGTGTGGCAGCCCCGCTTTACACGCCCAAAAATGGGTGGGAAAGATGGATAAATTTATTAGGAAGATATCTAGACCACTCTAAAAGTGGCCAGCAAAATATTGTGGAATGTACACGGTTTTTACGACGACCCGTTAGAAATGTTCTTAATAGCACACATTTTGAAGTATTCTTCTCAAATTTATATTCACAGCGAAGAAAATTTATTGGGGAAAATATGGTCGCATTCGTGTTATGAAAGACATACTGGTTGTCGAAATACATGAATTTTCATGAAGGTTACTACTTTCACATAGCGCGATTTAGAATATCGAAACGGGAATAAGGAATAAGGAAATAACGTCAGCGACGTTAATTTGGTCAGTATCTTCAGAACTCTGCTCGGGGATCCCACTGATCCGAATAGAATTTCTGCGGCTGTATTGCTCATTTTAATTGTAAAGCCTGTATTTGTTCTCGCATCTCTGAATTTTCTCAACGGAGTTTTGCTATTTCATTTTGCACAGGTTTTAATTCTTCAGACACGAACGACTTAAGTTCCGGCATTAGCAAAGTTTTCAACCGTAGGCCTACTGCTATTCTGTCAATAGCGCCATCTGTCATTTGCGTGGCCATTTTCTGAATCGGACTGCTAGCAAAGTCCGGATGAAGAGAAAGTTCAGACAGATTGCAACTGGAGATAGTTTCGGACGAGGCTTCAAAATATTCTGGATCATTGTCAGTTTTAATGTCACTCACCGATAAATCGAGGTCTGCTTTCGACTTCTTCTTCTGGAGTATGGAGCCTCGCCTCGTTTTTCCCCTTATATTCAGGCGGATTATTCAAATATATACTAATGCCATTTAGAAAGTAGATAACAGTTATATTCATTTATTTTTAGGATGACACTTTCTCAGTAAAGCACACATACTAGTGTTGGATGGGTCAGTCCCGTGTGCGACTCGAACCCGCGTCCTCAGAGTTTGGCACCAAATCGCCAGAAGTAAGTGCAAGCGGCCTGGACCACTCGGCCATCTCAGCTTCCACAAAAGAGGAAGTTCGGAGATCGGAGTCTAGATTACGTACATTTACTACCCCTCTGATAGACATATAATGGCGCAGCTCCTAAAGCCGATATTATATATATACTAATGCCATTTAGAAAGTAGATAACATTTATATCCAATTATATTTAGGATGACACTTTAGCACACATACTAGTGCTGGATGGGTCAGTCCCGGGCGAGACTCGAACCCGCGTCCTCAGAGTTTGGCACCAAATCGCCAGCAGTACATGCAAGCGGCCTAGACCACTCGGCCACCTCAGCTTCCACAAAAGAGGAAGTTCGGAGATCGGAGTCTAGATTACGTACATTTACTACCCCTCTGATAGATATAATGGCACAGCTCCTAAAGCCGATATTATATATATACTAATGCATTTAGAAAGTAGATAACATTGATATCCAATTATTTTTAGGATGACACTTTCTCAGTAAAGCACAAATACTAGTGCTGGATGGGTCAGTCCCGTGCATTTATTGCTGGCGATTTGGTGCCAAACTCTGAGGACGCGGGTTCGAGTCTCGCACGGGACTGACCCATCCAGCACTAGTATTTGTGCTTTACTGAGAAAGTGTCATCCTAAAAATAATTGGATATAAAGGATTATTCATACATGAGCAGCGCCGACACAGATTGAGTTGAAATAAACTGTACTAAGATTTCATCAAGAACAGATATGAATATACTATGAATTCACCTGTATCGCATTTCGTGCTCCCAATTGTCCGAGCCTTTTATCCATGTCGTTCTAATAAGTTCACTCATAGTAGTCCATTGTAAAATCCTTTGTGTGAGCACAAGACACACGTGTATGTATACGGGGCGAGACAAAAGCACGTCCTCACTCGTCCATGCACTGACCACTCAAAATCTTCGTCCTGTTGCAGACGGTATGAAATATTACAATACTAATATTCTACATAGCAAATATTCAGTCTAATTCAGAATACTGCTTCACAGTGATGGGTTTATTGCATTAACATTGACAAACTTGTAAGCTCTAACAAAGAGCCATCAGCATACACGGATGCTACCCCGAGAGGCGAGCCAAGAGCCAAGATTCAAATCACTATATTATCCAAATTCAACACAATTATATGCAGGGTACTGTCAAGTTTTCATAAGGCACTTTACCATGTCACACCTAGCTATCTTAGTGACATTTTCTGTCTAGTGTCTGCGTTAAATGTAAAATACACAAGCTCAGAATGACATTGACCTGAACATTCTAGAACCGATACATTACAGATTTCTTCAAAAAGTTAAAAAAAATGTAATGAGTGAATGTCGTATTCAATGTTATTTCAATCATATCGTCACGATCCAACTAAGCACCACCCAGCCAATTTGCGTTCCTGCTGCTTCAAAGTAGAAATCTTTGAAGCAGCATGAAACCAGGCACCCCCCCCCATCCACCCAATAAAACACCGAGGACAGCACACAAGACAGAGACGAGACGCTTAAATGGTGCAATGAAGACGTGATATTAAGTACCGGTACTTGACGTCACATTATCAAATTTCTGTTGTTTCTCAGCAAAATGCATTGAAACAACACCCATCGTTCGCTTAATATTAATCTGATATTCATCATCTTCACATTTCAAGTCAAATGCTACACTAACGTTCCGTCATTTACCTTGACCTAATGAATAGAGTAAATTGTTCAAACCGGAAAACGCACGTGATGTCATATAGCCAATTAAGATAGGAGCTTGCCAACACCGTGCAGAGAGGATTTGCTATGATCTCTGCCGGTGTGATTTCCAAATATGGCAAGTGGGGGTTGTATTGATGTTAATTTCTTTTGAGCAGTCAATCAAATTTGATTTTTAAAGAGGTCATACATTCCACTCCTGCTAATATGGACCACGGAATATTTATAGAGCTATGACATCACCAAACCGGTATTCTGATCAGATAATGTGTTATGTTCAGCCAAGGCAACAGTCACGTGTAGTGTGCGACTTGGATAGGCGAAGATGATATTTATTGGTTTACACTTGTTTCTCTTGCAATTTCCAACCTTGTTTAGTTCACTGACCGGCCCACTCCAATGAATGCCCTGGGTTAGACTAGCTATTGTAGCTAAACAGCTATTTTACCATCGATAAATCAAGTCTTATTATTTTGAGATATATACACAGGAGTATCTCTCATTTATTTTGATATTTCTATACACAGGGTTAAATGATTTGACCGTTGTGTATGCATCTGACATGTTTACTTGTATTCAAGTGGTCTGGTCTTAATAGCCAGAAAAATTTATTCTATGTCCCCAAAGCACTTAGACACAATGATGTTTTTAATGTAATGTAATGCTTTATTTAATTTGATGAGGATTATGTACAGCCACAAGACTTCGGGGCACTCTCCTCAGCTAACATACGTATACTAATTTACATACGGAAGAAAACACAATAAATTGTTAAATAAAAAGTGATTTAAAAAGACGAAATGGGTGGAATAAATTTTATTTACACAACTGGTAAAGCGCTGATCTGATCAGCTTCATCTGTCACCGGATGAAATTGTTCATGAGCATGAAACCGTTTGGATGCTGCAATGAACTTTTGAACTATTCCAAAAACAGACCTATTTGTTTCATGATCAAAGTCATGCAGAAGAGCCACGCAATAATAAATTTGACCGGTAATTTGGGCAGTCATGAATTGTGGTGTACACCGGGACAGATCAAGTTTGTAATCGAGGTGAGCATGAAGAGAATTACAATCTTTAGAAGTCTGTGGGAAGAACGAATTTTGAAAACAAGTGAGACGACACCGAAATGTTTTATACTAGTTAGAATTCCGCAGATTATAATTTCTTTGCATATCCAGATACTTTATTCGCACGCAAACGTTGAAGATATGTATAGGTGCCTCACATTTTAATATTTTATAGAATGAAATAAGACGGTGCCTCTTTCTACGCTGAGAAAGTGTTTCCCAGCCTAATCCATCTAACAGTTTTAGGTACGATGTTCTACGCATGGCACTAGTACATATAACTGCAGACTGTTTTTGTATTTTTTTTCTAAAAACTCAAAATTAGTCAACGTGCATCGGTCAAACACAACATCACTATAATCAAGAAGAGGGCGGACAGTACTCTTGTATAAGCAATCCAAACATTTTCTTTGAAGGAAGTATTTTGTTCTCACATTGAGTTTTTGGGGGAGATTTCGAGCAGATAAAATCAATATGTTCATCCCATTTCATGTTTTCTTGGAGAATTACTCCTAAGTGCTTATGAGAGGTAACGCGTTTTATTTCTACATTATCAAGATATAATTGAGGGTATGTTGAGTTATGCTTCAAGGGTAAAAGAATAGCATCTTCAGTGCATTGAAAGTTACAAGCCACTGAGCTGCCCATCTGGATAGGTAGTCAAGGTCGTTGGTGATTCTCAATTCTGCAATTTGTATCTGCTATCTTAGTGCCATTTCTGTATCTAGTTTCTGTGGTAAATGTAAAATACACAAGCTCAGAATGACAACGACCTTAACATTCTACAACCGATACATTACGGATTTATTCAACAAGTTTAATAATTATAGTGAGAGAGTGAACAGAATTTAACGTAGCTTTCAACGTTATTTCAGTAATATTGCGACGAACCAACTAAGCAACACCCAGCCAATTTGCGTTCCTGCTGCTTCAAAGCAGAAATCTTTGAAGCAGCATGGAACCAGACACCCCCCATCCACCAAGACACCCATCATCCGGACACCCATCATCCGCTTAATATTTTTCTGATATTTATCATCTTCACATTTCAAGATAAATACTACACTATATATAACGTTCCTTCATGTTCAGCCAAGGCAACACTTGTTATGTTCGACTTGGATATGCGAAGGTGATATTTTTTGGTTTACACTTCTCGTACAATTTATAACCTTGTATATAGTTCTCTGACCCACTCAAGTGAATGCCCTGGGTTATACTAGCCATTGCTAACCAGGTATTTTACCATCGATAAATCAAGTCTTGATATTTTGAGATATATACATAGGGGTATCTCATTTATTTGAGATATATATATACACAGGGTTAAATAATTTGATCGTTGTGTATACATCTGACATGTTTACATGTATTTAAGCGGTATGGAGCCAGAAAAATATTCTATATCCCCAGGGCCCGACTGGTGGCTCGAACTGATGGCCTTAGACACAATGATGGATGCTTTGAATGTCATGTAATGCTCTATTTAATTTCATGCGGGTTATGCACAGCCACAAGGCCACGGAGCACTCTCGTCAGAGAAAAACACAATAAATTGTAAAAAAAAAAAAGATTATAAAAAGACAAGATAATGATTTACATACAAAGAATAAACAATTAATGGTAAAATGACAAAATGCGTTAAAGGCTAATGAATGGTGGGATTTTATATATTATAGATAATACTTATGTAGAAGTGGGTATTTCGTTACTTCATATAATTCTAGCTTTTTACAATAGGTCGAATAAATTTTATTTATTTCATTTATCATGTAACTTCAATCTCTACAGATCCAAGGGATGCATTTACAGAGACGATAACAAAGTATGTACAGATAACAACGAAGAAGAGAAAATCACAATATTTAGTATTTAAGTATAAGGGATAATAAATTTAGATCATAATATTTGATATAAGTATGAAGAGTATATAAATTATGCACTGAGTAAAGTTTATATTTCGAATTAAATCATTACTTGACATTAGAATTACATGTAAAGGTATATTAAAATGGTTCTACATACATTAGAAAACCGTATTTCTGCACTTATATTTAAAAAAGGTGAACTGCAAAAAAATATCGAAATGTGACTGTAAAGAGTTGTAAGAGCATTGTGAGCGTAAACTATTTACACAACTGGTAAAGCACTGATCTGATCAGCTTCATCTTTCACTGGTTGAGATTGTTCATGGGCATGAAACCGTTTGGATGCTGCAATGAACTTTTGGATTATTCCAAAAACAGACATATTTGTTTCATAATCAAAGTCAAAAGAGCCACGCAATAATAAATTTGACAGGTAATTTGGGCAGTCATGAATTGTGGTGTACACCGGCACAGATCAAGTTTGTAATCGAGGTGAGCATGAAGAGAATTACAATCTTTAGAAATCTGTGGGAAGAACGAATTTTGAAAACAAGTGAGAAGACACCGAAATGTTCTATACTGGTCAGAATTTCTTTATTCGGACGTAAACGCTGAAAATATGTAGGTGCCTCACATTTTAATATTTTGTAGAATAAAATAAGACGGTGCATCTTTCTACACTGAGAAAGTGTTTCCCAGCCTAATTCATCTAACAAGTTTAGATACGAAGATCTTCGCATGGCACCAGTACATATAACTGCAGCCTGTCTTTGTGTTTATTTCTAAAAACACAAAATTAGTCAACGTGCAGCCGTCAAACATAACATCACTATAATCAAGAAGAGGGCGGACAGTACCCTTGTATAAGCAATCCAAACATTTTCTTTCAAGGGTGTGTTATGTTCTAGACATGACATTGATTTGTTTTGATGATTTCGAGCAGATAGAATCTATATCTTCATCCCATTTCATGTTTCTTGTATTACTCCCAAGTGCTTATGAGAGGTAACGCGTTTATTTCTACATAATCAAGATATAATTGAGGGTATTTTGGGTTATGCCTCAAGGATATATACAAGAGTACTTTGTTGAGTGCATTGAGCGTTACAAGTCACTGAGCTGCCCATCTGGATGGGTAGTCAAGGTCGTTGTTGATTCTCAGTTCAGCAATTTGTATATCAAGTACTGCTTCAATTAGAGATGTATCATCAGCGAATAAATTTATATTTGATTGAATGTCATCTTTGATGTCATTTACATATAAGAGGAATAGCAACGGCACAAGGACCGAATCCTGAGAACACCAGCATTGATATGATGAACTTTGGATTCAACGATGCTTTTGTTCTTAATAAACTAGATAGGGGAGCTCCTATGTTAAGTACAGGAATCACATTACATTATTATCAGCAGAAAGCTACCATCCCCACACCTGTATTGTTTATAAGTAAAAGCTATAGTGGTAAAAAAATTAGGGGCAAAAAAACTGTTTTTTCAAGAGCAGAAGTAAATTTAAGGGCGGAGAATGATAGTTTGCTATACCAAGTTTTCTACAGCACTTTCTTATTGTTTTGGTACTCTGGATAGGGGATGGACGAAGGTTCAATTTAATTATATCGATTTATTATCTTAGATGTATCTATTTGTGTTTTTCACAAAACGGCAAAAATCATGCACACGGGGCGGACTGGGACACTTTTGCTCGGTATATGGAATACTGTTATATGGAATATGGAATAGGTCTTTGGATTATGGACGCGGATATTCTCTAATGGATGACGGCTGGATTATGAATGACGGACTAGACGCTTGTAATCAAATGGTGAAATTTACTTTCATTCTAAAATTTTATGAAAGTGCATTTTTTTGTTTCCTTGATAGTAGTTATTAGTAACCTCATCGGATTTTATGAGTTTTTCTAAAAAATTCAGTCAAATGCTTCCGTTGGAATGGATATCACGCAAAAATATTTTTTCTTCAAATTTGGCCTCTGAGAAAATATTTTATGTAATGCAGGGATATAAAATAGCAAATGACTTAGCCATCGCTGTTGAATCTGATAAATTCATATGAAATATAACAGTATATATTTGATTTAAAATGGATTTTGATTATTGTCCTACTTCACACCAGTGGGTGTCCCAGTGATCTCCAAACTTGGGGCAAACTGGGACACCTATTTTTTGAATTTTTAAAATGCAATTCTAGAGAAAAGAATAGCAGATATTTCATAATTGTTTGTATGATTATGTCATACTAAACACTAATTGTAATTAGAGCATAGAAGGCTACCCTACAAGACAATAATAGCGAAGATTTTATCGAAAAGGTGAAAAATGTCCCAGTGTACCCCCAATCTCCCCTAAAAAAGTCGCAGCTCACCCCCATGGAATGTCATTCCAGTCACTTCTTTTCTATTACTGATATGTCAATTTTATCTTTTAATATACTGTGCATATACAATAACAATTATCCTTTCTTAAATGCTTCGGGGGAAAATGCCTTACTACTATATTTGCATTTTATCCCACTTGTACATATGCACTGTTAAATCTCCTCATCTATATAGAGCCTTGGGGAATATTACCGCTCGCTAACTAGGTACGGTACTCTAATTAACCCTGTTTAAATGAAGTTTATTATTATTATTCTGTTTTGCTCCACTTTTATGTGAAAATTTCAATGTATCTCATAAATGAATTGTTTCGTCGGATAAAATTGGCCACCATCTTTGATTCCAAGATCTGAGTTAGAATTGTTCCTCCATTTCCATCTTTTTCAGTGGAGATCGTGGCTTCCGCCGTACTGGCAAGTGGGTGCACGAATGTCCTTTATGCTGTGGTTCTCAGTACAGTCTCCAGTCAGGCCGTCTATCTGTTCTTGCTGGTATCTGGTGTCGGTTCTTATCTTCTCGTCTGGACAACAGTCGTTCACAACGAAATTTTCCAACATTGGCCACTAGTCGTGGCCTTGTTCCATTTTACAACAGGTGAATCTATCAGATTATTTAAATTATCATTATAACACGAAACTAGAGCCTGGCTTTTTGATATATCGATGTCTGGGAATCATAGAAATGATTGCTATTTGTCATGCCTGTGATCAGCATATATCTGAACTTCACAATTGGTTTTGGGTGAAACCTGAACAGTCAAGTATTGTCTTTTTATCAAAATATTACCAGAAGCAAATAAACTAGAATTCTGCACCTTACATTAGACTCGCAATGTATTGGATACCGTCTCCCTTCTTCTAAAACTTGAAGTTTTATGTTCGCACGATTCAAAACAAAAAACGAGCGGTGCATCATGGGAGATGAGCTGATGCTGAAATTTGAATACGAATTCTCATCCTCCATCCACGTTAGCGCACGTGTTACATAGCAGCTATTACTCAGACGGTCCGTCGAAAATAACAGCAACGGACGGACACATGCTTCGCCGAGTTCACAGACAAGTAAAGCTCATGGGAGATATGACGCAGAATGGTCTCTTGGCTGTCCTAGAGAGAATGAAATGTGGGCGTCTCTCCGGTTTTACTTACATCTGAGTTCAGAGGGGATGAAATATAGGACCACTCGCTGAACTGGCTTTTATTTTGCTCAAATATAGGTATATTCTAGAAAAACTTGAGGCCATGAATGTGACTCGCCACTCTTAAAAATTATGACTGATCTAATATCTATGCCAAACCCATATTCTGCCAAGGTACGGCCAGAGATGGGGACTAATCCTATGCAACGTACATAATTAATCACACCCATGATCACGTTAAAACCATAAGCGTCTCTATCTCTCGCCCATGATCCCCCGCGTTGTGCCTTTGCATTTCATCTATGATCTTAACTGTCTGAGGATATGGAAGAGTCTAGAGTCTAGTTGTGTAGACTGTTTGATGAGTGCCAGTGCTGTCTAGCTAAGTCTTATCTAATGAAACACACTTCCATTTAATTTGCTACTTATATTATATACTGATGTATAAGAGTCCTAAATAACTTAAGTGTGAATTGCCATTATAATTTGTTTAATGACCTTACATTCTTTTCCCAGCAAACGAGTAACAAACAACATACTATCCTTGAAAGTAACATATTCAAAATAGGTACCTTTGTGAGAGGTTATGGAAATTATTACTCATAAAAGTCCTCATAGACCTTGGTTACATGTACCAGGGCTTTAGGTCAAGCCAAAATTAATCGAAAAGGGGCTTCTTTATATTTCTGTACATCTGGAAAATACATTGGCCCAAATTTCAAGGTTGTTTAATGGCCTTGGTCCTAATTGGTAGCTAGCAATCCAGAGTAAGGTCTAGGATTTTGAGCTTACAAGAATGTAACCTCTATGACATCTTTATTCAATGATAAACTAAAAGGGCTTAACTCTTGGTAACTAGGTGACCTTGAAACAAGAGACAAGAGCTTACACATCCCACACTGAATTCAACAAACGTCAAACACAAGAAAATAATAATTTTCCTTCAAATAAATTCCTTTCAGATGAGAAAATTTTGCACGAGCGAAGAAAAATGTGAAGGTGATAGGTAAACCTTTACAGGATCTGTCTCCCAGTTAAATTTGTAAATGTCTGCTTTTTATTTCACAACAATGTAACTGAATGTAGCTGTTTCATACATGTATCAAACAGGGAAGACAGCCCCAGGGGTAAATGCCAAAAACATGTTGGAGAGACAACTCTGAATAGTCCAACCTAACAGTATAATCCGAACTAAAATCAGTTTGGGGAACTGACCTTGACCTTTGACCTATTGACCTCGAAATGAATAGGGCTCCTCTTTGCCCCGCTGGTAATGTATATCCAAAGTTTGGTACCAATCCATACCTTGGAACTGGAGATATCTCTCAGACAACAAATGTTAATGGGTGGATCGATGGATAGATGGACAGAACTCACGATCGCATATAAGGTCTCGTCTTGTCTTTTGGGATCACAGTGACATATATTGGCAACCGTTTACACGCATGTTGTACATGTTGTGGCATGATCGATTCTCTTGTTTTTGAACATTTCGGGAATCATTTGGAAGAAAGAATTTTTAAAAAAGTTTTGGGCCGCTACCATTTTTGTCCGGTCGGGTTACCGCAAACAAAGTATATTTTAATTTTGGCCTTACACTAATTTGGGCACAACCTCGATTTTCTATATTAGTGAAACAAGACCCCGGACCCAAATCACTCACCAGATGTGGTTGCTGGGAAAGTGTCGGCCGGGCAATATTTGCCGAACCCGTTGACCATAACCAATAAAATAATTCGATTATGTCCACTTACCTTTCATGAGGCATTTTGTTTTGAGTGACTTTCTATTTTTAGCTTTGCGAGCATCTAAACTCTGACAAGGGGGGGGGGGGGGGTAAAACTGCCCACATCGACGCTGTGTGTGTAGTGTCTGTCGCGCGAGTAGTAAGGAGCAAGCATTTAAAGTCTTATTTTGCCGGGGGAGGTAACTCTTGCATCCGACAGGGGGCGCTGTTTCCATGTTATAGTATAGGGAGCGGCCATGCACGGCCTTTCACCTCTGAGGCCGTCAAGGCCGCTATAGTTCCGGCACTTCCGGTCACATGACCTTCACCCGAATCCTCCGCGGTGATGCGGTCATGTCTGGCGGTGATGCGGTCGCGGAAAAAAGCTTCCGCGGACGAAAAGTAGTCCCCAGACTTCAAATACGCTGCATGGTCCAATTGGGTCGAGTGAGGTATCAAAGTGAAGTATTCGTAAAGGGGCATCTGATGGGCTGGGTGTGGGGTTGAAATATCGTCATTCTGCGCATGCGCGATGGACCAAGGGTATGGAAATAGACGTTTTGGGGTCTACGGGTGCGGGGTTGAAATAGCGTCATTCTGCGCATGCGCGGTGGACCAAGGGCATGGAAATAGACGTGTTGGGGTCTAGGGGAGCCACTATTGGGCCGATGGGGTCGAGTGAGGTATCAACGTGAAGCCTATGTGAGGGAGCATCTGATGGGCTGGGTGCGGGGTTGAAATAGCGTCATTCTGCGCATGCGCGGTGGACCAAGGGTATGGAAATACACGTTTTGGGATCGAGGGGAGCCCCTAATGGGCCGATAGAGTCGTATGAGGTATCAGTATGAAGCACACATGAGGGGGCATTCGACTGGATCACTGGTTCGGGCGTTGTCACCATTCTGCGCATGCGCAGACAGGGAATTGTGGGAAAAGGGTATGGAAATACACGTTTTGGGATCTAGAGGAGCCCCTAATGGTCCGATGGAGTCGTATGAGGTATCCATGTGAAGCCTATGTGAGGGGGCATCTGACTGGACTAGTGGCTCGGGCGTTGTCACCATTCTGCGCATGCGCAGACAGGGAATTGTGGGAAAAGGGTATGGAAATAGACATTTTGGGATCTAGGAGAGCCCCTAATGGTCCGATGGAGTCGTATGAGGTATCAATGTGAAGCCTATGTGAGGGGGCATCTGACTGGACTAGTGGCTCGGGCGTTGTCACCATTCTGCGCATGCGCACACAGGGAATTGTGGGAAAAGGGTATGGAAATACACGTTTTGGGATCTAGGGGAGCCCCTAATGGTCCGATGGAGTCGTATGAGGTATCAATGTGAAGCCTATGTGAGGGGGCATCCGACTGGACTAGTGGCTCGGGCGTTGTCACCATTCTGCCCATGCGCAGACAGGGAATTGTGGGAGAATGGTATGGAAATAGACGTTTTGGGATCTAGGGGAGCCCCTAATTGGCCGATGGAGTCGTATGAGGTATCAATGTGAAGCATATGTGAGGGGGCATCCGCCTGAACTAGTATGACGTGGAACTGACGTCATTCTGCGCATGCGCAGTAGACAAAGGGTATGGAAATAGACGTTTTGGGGTCTAGGTGAACCACTAATGATCCAATGGGATTGAGTGAGGTATCAATGTAAAGCAGTCGTGAGGTGGCATCCGCCTGGACTAGTGTGTTGTCCGTGTCCGACATTCTGCGCATGAGCAGACAGAGAATTGTGGGAAAAGGGTATGGAAATAGACGTTTTGGTGTCGAGGTGAGCCCCTAGTGAGCCGATGGAGTCTTATGAGGTATCGTTGTGAAGTACTCGTGAAGGAGCATCCACCTGGACAAGTCTGTCGTTCGTGTTCAACATTCTGCGCATGCGCAGAGAGGGAATTGTGGGAAAAGGGAATGGAAATAGACGGTTTGAGGTTTAGGTGGGCCACTATTGGTCCGTTGGAGTCGACTGAGGTATCAATGTGAAGCGCACGTGAGGGAGCATCCGACTGGGTGGATGTGGGGTAGGAATATCGTCATTCTGCGCATGCGCAGGCAGGCCGTAGTATGGAAATAGATCTTTTGGGGCCGATATGGACCACTAGTGGTCCAAATGGGTTGTGGGAGGTGTCAAAGTGAAGCTTGTGTGGGATAGAGTCAGAATGGCGTGTTTTTCTTGCAAGTCGCGTCAATCTGCGCATGCGCAGTTGGGTGTAATAAGTAAAGCGGCCATTTTAGGGCAGTGAAGGAATGTATTTGGTGTAGAAATGGACCATCCTTAGTCCGAATGCGTCGTGTGAAGTGGCATCTTGTAGCAACGCTCGCCAACGCCAAGCTCAACGCTTCAACGCCCTTGTGAATTAGCCCAAAAGCTCTCATTTTTTCTAGACACTAATACATCGAAATGCAGTGACGCCCGTCAATGCCCGTCGTTACACCCTAGCCTAACACCTTGACGCCATGATATAGACCGAAGAGAGAACAACAACAACAACAAGGATGAGAGAACAACAACAAGTTTTTTCATATAGTTTATTCTCCCCAATGTTACATCATACCCACGCTGGGGGAGCCGCGTTGGGTAGGTTTACAATTCAAGAAGTCTCTTGTCCAATGAGAGGCCACCATTTGGTCCTGTCATACTCGTTCTTGCTCGTTAGATGTTTTCTCGGCTGTCCAATCAGAAGTCGCCATTTCAGAAAGTCCTATCTTCGGCCATGTTCGCTCTGAACCGTTTGTTCTATGGTGTAGAGATTGACCATCCTTGGTCCGAATGCGTCGTGCGAAGTGTCATCTTGCAGTTCTCGGGGTGTAAACTCCATTTGAGGGATGTCCACAGTATCTGTGACGTCATCGGTGACGTCATCAGTATGAGTAGTAGCGAAAGAATGTTTTATAATTGGCTCAGTGCCAATTTTTTCCCACGATTTGCGGGATGTCCACAGCATCTGTGACGTCATTGGTGACGTCATAAGTACGAGTGGTAGCGAAATTTTGATTAGTCGTCCAATACATATGGAATGATGAGGGACACGAGTTAATCTATATATGTACAGACACCAGCACACACCAATAACACCGCCACACACACACACACACACCACCACCACCAACACCACCACCACCAACGCCACCACCAACGCCACCACCGGGGGGCGTCAACGTCCGGTGGGGTGGTGGTAGCTCCCGTGTGGCAGAGCTCTTGAATCGGAGCTCTTGGAGTTCAAAGCTTGTGGAGCTCAGGGCTCGGAAATGACGTCATCGCATGCATGCGCGCGTACCTGTGGTGCACCCTGTACCCTATAGCCCATCGTCCAATATATATGGAATGATGAGGGACACGACTTAATCTCTATATGTACAGACACCACCACACACCAATAATACCACCACACACACACACACCACCAACGCCACCACCAACGCCACCACCGGGCGTTGACGGGCGTCAACGCCCGGTGGTGGTGGTAGCTCCCGTGTGGCAGAGCTCTTGAATCGGAGCTCTTGGAGTTCAAAGCTTGTGGAGCTCAGGGTTCGGAAATGACGTCATCGCATGCATGCGCGCGTACCTGTGGTGCACCCTGTACCCTATAGCCCATCGTCCAATATATATGGAATGATGAGGGACACGACTTAATCTCTATATGTACAGACACCACCACACACCAATAATACCACCACACACACACACCACCAACACCACCACCAACGCCACCAACGCCACCACCAACGCCACCACCGGGCGTGGTAGCTCCCGTGTGGCAGAGCTCTTGGATCGGAGCTCTCGGAGCTCAAAGCTTGCGGCGCTCGGAAATGACGTCATCGCAGGCATGCGCGTGTACCTGTGCTGCACCCTGTACCCTATAGCCCGTAGGGAATAGGGTACACCAGGGTGCGGGTGCAGCACAGGTACACGCGCATTGCTGCGATGACGTCATTTCCGAGCGCCGCAAGCTTTGAGCTCCGAGAGCTCCGATCCAAGAGCTCTGCCACACGGGAGCTACCACCACCACCGGGCGTTGACGCCCGTCAACGCCCGGTGGTGGCGTTGGTGGTGGCGTTGGTGGTGTGTGTGTGTGTGGTGGTATTATTGGTGTGTGGTGGTGTCTGTACATATAGAGATTAAGTCATGTCCCTCATCATTCCATATATATTGGACGATGGGCTATAGGGTACAGGGTGCACCACATGTACGCGCGCATGCATGCGATGACGTCATTTCCGAACCCTGAGCTCCACAAGCTTTGAACTCCAAGAGCTCCGATTCAAGAGCTCTGCCACACGGGAGCTACCACCACCACCGGGCGTTGACGCCCGTCAACGCCCGGTGGTGGCGTTGGTGGTGGCGTTGGTGGTGTGTGTGTGTGTGGTGGTATTATTGGTGTGTGGTGGTGTCTGTACATATAGAGATTAAGTCGTGTCCCTCATCATTCCATATATATTGGACGATGGGCTATAGGGTACAGGGTGCACCATAGGTACGCGCGCATGCATGCGATGACGTCATTTCCGAGCCCTGAGCTCCACAAGCTTTGAACTCCAAGAGCTCCGATTCAAGAGCTCTGCCACACGGGAGCTACCACCACCACCGGGCGTTGACGCCCGTCAACGCCCGGTGGTGGCGTTGGTGGTGGCGTTGGTGGTGGCGTTGGTGGTGGTGGTGTTGGTGGTGGTGTGTGTGTGTGTGTGGCGGTATTATTGGTGTGTGCTGGTGTCTGTACATATATAGATTAACTCGTGTCCTTCATCATTCCATATGTATTGGACGACTAATCAAAATTTCGCTACCACTCGTACTGATGACGTCACCAATGACGTCACAGATGCTGTGGATATCCCGCAAATCGTGGGAAAAAATTGGCACTGAGCCAATTATAAAACATGTTCTTTCGCTACTACTCGTACTGATGACGTCACCGATGACGTCACAGATACTGTGGACATCCCTCAAATGGAGTTTACACCCCGAGAACTGCAAGATGACACTTCCCACGACGCATTCGGACCAAGGATGGTCAATCTCTACACCATAGAACAAACGGTTCAGAGCGAACATGGCCGAAGATTGGACTTTCTGAAATGGCGACTTCTGATTGGACAGCCGAGAAAACATCTAACGGGCAAGAACGAGTATGACAGGACCAAATGGTGGCCTCTCATTGGACAAGAGACTTCTTGAATTGTAAACCTACCCAACGCGGCTCCCCCAGCGTGAGTATGATGTAACATTGGGGAGAATAAACTATATGAAAAAACTTGTTGTTGTTCTCTCATCCTTGTTGTTGTTGTTGTTCTCTCTTCGGTCTATACGATGGCGTCAAGGTGTTAGGCTAGGGTGTAACGACGGGCATTGACGGGCGTCACTGCATTTCGATGTATTAGTGTCTAGAAAAAATGAGAGCTTTTGGGCTAATTCACCAGGGCGTTGAAGCGTTGAGCTTGGCGTTGGCGAGCGTTGCTACAAGATGCCACTTCACACGACGCATTTGGACTAAGGATGGTCCATTTCTACACCAAATACATTCCTTCACTGCCCTAAAATGGCCGCTTTACTTACTACACCCAACTGCGCATGCGCAGATTGACGCGACTTGCAAGAAAAACACGCCATTCTGACTCTATCCCACACAAGCTTCACTTTGACACCTCCCACAACCCATTTGGACCACTAGTGGTCCATATCGGCCCCAAAAGATCTATTTCCATACTACGGCCTGCCTGCGCATGCGCAGAATGACGATATTCCTACCCCACATCCACCCAGTCGGATGCTCCCTCACGTGCGCTTCACATTGATACCTCAGTCGACTCCAACGGACCAACAGTGGCCCACCTAAACCTCAAACCGTATATTTCCATTCCCTTTTCCCACAATTCCCTCTCTGCGCATGCGCAGAATGTTGAACACGAAAGACACACTTGTCCAGGTGGATGCTCCTTTACGAATACTTCACAACGATACCTCATAAGACTCCATCGGCTCACTAGGGGCTCACCTCGACACCAAAACGTCTATTTCGATACCCTTTTCCCACAATTCCCTGTCTGCGCATGCGCAGAATGTCGGACACGGACAACACACTAGTCCAGGCGGATGCCCCCTCACGACTGCTTTACACTGATACCTCACTCAACCCCATTGGACCATTAGTGGTCCACCTAGACCCCAAAACGTCTACTTCCATACCCTTTGTCTACTGCGCATGCGCAGAATGACGTCAGTTCCACGTCATACTAGTTCAGGCGGATGCCCCCTCACATATGCTTCACATCGATACCTCACTTGACTCCATAGGACCACGAGTTACAACACATATAAGGGAAGTGGGAAGAGGTGCCGACATACTGACTGCGTCACATGACTTCGACCCCAACACGTCTATTTCCATACCCTTTTCCCACAATTCCCTGTCTGCGCATGCGCAGAATGGTGACAACGCCCGAGCCACTAGTCCAGTCAGATGCCTCCTCACATAGGCTTCACATTGATACCTCATACGACTCCATCGGACCATTAGGGGCTCCCCTAGATCCCAAAACGTGTATTTCCATACCCTTTTCCCACAATTTCCTGTGTGCGCATGCGCAGAATGGTGACAACGCCCGAGCCACTAGTCCAGGCGGATGCCCCCTCACATAGGCTTCATACTGATACCTCATACGACTCTATCGACCCATTGGGGGCTCCCCTCGATCCCAAAACGTCTATTTCCATACCCTTTGTCCACCGCGCCTGCGCAGAATGACGCTATTTCAACCCCACACCCAGCCCATCAGATGCCCCCTCACATAAGCTTCACAATGATACCTCATATGACTCCATCGGGCCATTAGTGGCTCCCCTAGATCCCAAAGCGTCTATTCCATACCCTTGGTCCAACGCGCATGCGCAGAATGACGCTATTTCAACCCCGCACCCAGCCCATCAGATGCTCCCTCACATAGGCTTCACGTTGATACCTCACTCGACCCCATCGGCCCAACAGTGGCTCACCTAGACCCCAACACGTCTATTTCCATACCCTTGGTCCACCGCGCATGCGCAGAATGACGCTATTTCAACCCCGCACCCGGCCCGTCGGATGCCCCCTCACATAGGCTTCACATTGATACCTCACTCGACCCCATCGGACCATTAGGGGCTCCCCTAGACCCCAAAACGTCTATTTCCATACCCTTGGTCCATCGCGCATGCGCAGAATGACGGTATTTCAACCCCACACCCAGCTTATCAGATGCCCCTTCGCGAATGCTTCACTTTGATAACTCACTCGACCCAATTGGACCATGCAGCGTATTTGAAGTCTGGGGACTACTTTTTCTGCGCGGAAGCTTTTTTCCGCGACCGCATCACCGCCAGACATGACCGCATCACCGCGGAGGGATTCGAGGTGAACGGTCATGTGACCAGAAGTGCCGGAACTATAGCGGCCTTGACGGCCTCAGAGGTGAAAGGCCGTGCATGGCCGCTCCCTATACTATAACATGGAAACAGCGCCCCCTGTCGGATGCAAGAGTTACCTCCCCCGGCAAAATAAGACTTTAAATGCTTGCTCCCTACTACTCGCGCGGCATTGTGGCGCGTAATCGACGTTCTGATCGATGCAAATTTCACCCCCTCGTCGAAGTTCAATCTCAGTAAACTCGGATATAATATCACGGAATATTATATCTGAATCCAGCCCTATATAAATCCCATGCGAATCTGAAACTACATTTGTTAGCCAATCAAGTGGCTAGCTTGTTGAAATCACGCCCACAGTAATTACACACGGTAGCACCAATCTCCTGGCTTCGATTGCATATACCTTTCGTCTAAACGGCTGCAGGAATGATCTCTGCCCCACCGTAGTAAAAATGTAGAACGGAAGGAACAGTTCGTATGATTCGATGATATTCCATTGGTTTGGTGTTTTGATTGGCATGGATCATCAGCGCGTGATGGAGAATGCATGAATGAAAGAACGCACCGGTTCTCTTTTCAGGTTGTAGCCATAGATACCTACCCCTCCCATCTCCGTCATTTTTTCAATGAAAAGTCCGCCATTGTGTTGCTAAGCCGCGTCACAGCTCTGTAAATTTTGTAAAACTGCTCTATCCAAAAAGAGTTCGGTTGCGTTTGTCTTGATAGAGTACCGTACCGATGTTATTTATGACATAATTGAAATATATAATGGCACGGTTGACATAACTGCATAGTTAGAAATTGAATGGTCTGACATGTTTCGTGTAATATACCGCGCGCATAATAATGTAACAGCTCATTACATTTTTGTTGCCTGTGGGTGAGATTAGATTTAGAGCTGTTTGTAAAAAGCGGAAAACGGATCGAGGCTTGGTGAATGACGGTAGCACGTGGACTAATATATAAACATTATCGGGAAACAGTATCCAAATATGGCATCATTTCCAGACAGATCCGTGAAGACCAAAGAGTTCACTCCCGCCGAAAAGTCTGGCTTTGTTAGGGGGTAGAAAATATAAAAAGTTTGTGCCGCGCGAGATGTTAATCTCCGTGAAGTAAACGTCAATCGTTGTCAGAGAGAAAAGTCAGAAATGGTTGTGATTGACTTATTATGAGATCTCGCAGAATATCGGCGAACATTTCGCACGAAGTTTTCATAGGGTTACGTCTAGATGGTATTCCCCTGATTTACCATCTTGGTTTACCTATAGATTGGTCGAAGTTTAGATGTCTTGCAAAGCCAAGACTGAACAGTCACTCATACACAAGGTGTCTTATGAAAGGTAGTAAGTGGACATAGCATCAAATTATTTTATTGGTTATGGTCAACGGATTCGGCAAATATTTCCCGTCCGGTACATTCGCACCAACTTCATCTGGTGAGTGGTTTGTTCTCACATAGTATTGGAAAAGTCCCCACGAGAGCTAAAGTATGGACAGCTTGAGATTGGTCAAATTATAGCTCAAATGAGAAACACATGTGTCACAACGCATATGAGGTTGGATTGACATAAAATTGTCCAGAGACTGGATTGGTACTTCACACAATTTATCCATTTATTCAATAACAAACGTCCCTTAACAGTCGTTATGTGCCATAATATATACACAATAATTCAGACCAAGCCCAATGAACGGGCTGAGTAGCTATCATATCCCCCGCCGGGCAGCCTGTCTGGAAGGGCATGTTACCGACTCTACTGAGTTATATCGTGAACTTTGCATAAAGGTGGATATGAGCCACCAATAACTGTGTTAAAAAGCAAGAGAGTTGCGTTCTCCAAATGTTGTTCAGGAAGATATACTACTTCTATTCATATCTCGACTCATGGCCTTCGAAGATATGTCGTCAGTCGGAGTGACTTTTGATGCCCTCCTCAGGCATCATTATAGGTCTACCTATGATCAAGACTCCAGTTAAAATTGTCCTTTAGATACCGTGCTCACCAGCAAATATGGTTACTGTTAGTTACATTTTAGCCGGGTGACCTTTGAAAATAGGTTATGGTTACGGAGTGAATATGAGCTAGAAGCCTTCGTGAGGCATCACTGTGCAAAATATCCAGTCTTCAGCTTCCTCTGTTCTTTAGATATTGCGCATAGAGCCATTCACATTATGATGTGTGACTTTTGAACTTGACCTAGAGGCTTTCCTGAAGAACCTTGTGCCAACTACGCAATCTCTAGCTCTCTTTGGATATTGCGTTCACTATAGGCTATTCACATTTGACATGAAAATAGGTCAAGGTCAATCCTGAGAAAACTTGATCTTGGGGCTCCCAAAAGACAACATTTATCCAAATATCAATGCTCTAGTTCTATATGTCCTTAAGATATATTATTGTTGTTGCAAAATGCTGCTAATAGTACTTAGGCAAAAACATTCAATGTAAATCGGGAACCTTCACTGGCTGTGTCATCTATCACTGTGTCATGGTATCCATATTCCAACAGTGAAGTGGTATGTCAGGGCTTGGAAATGGTAGGTGTGTTACCAGCTCAGCCGATACGGCATGGTTTTAAATGACTGCTAAATCATGAGACTGTTGCAACACATGCGAAATTCGGTAGATTGATCTGAAAGACAACCACAGCCCCAACAATGATGATGATGACAAAGTTAGAGTTGAAATGTTGACAGTTAGCATGTGACTTAACATACAGTTTTTAACCCTGAGAAAATAGGTCGTCAGCCATATTGATAGACTTCAGGTCTATCATCAGTTGCATATGTATTAAATTAGAAAGCCTAGCTATATTTCATGTTATATCATAATATACAGTATATAACCTTGAGAAAATAGGTTCAGTCATCTGGGATAGGCTTCCAGTCAGTCACCAATTGCACAAGTATTATGAATTTGAAGAGCCTATCTTCACTACTTTAAAAAGTATTGCTAATGCTAAATTTAACCTTGATGAAAGAGGTGAAGATCAATCTTTTTCATTAGGCTTCTAATCCATCACCAGATGCATATGTGGCATGACAAGAACGATGGGCGGGCGGACGGACATGGACAATTCAGTTCCATTTGAGACATCATTACATATTATATTCAAAGTCTAAAAATTCTGTCAAAATGTACCAGAACACACCATTTTTCTTAGATTAGATATAAAAATGTCCCAGGCGGGACGTGGCATATAGCAGGAATGTTGAAGTTTCACTTCAAAAATCTTTCTACTTTTTCAGTCTAAAAAATATTGATGAACAGTTGTAACTATGCTGTTAAAATGCGACGGTATGTGCCATTTCACCTCTCGAGTTTCAAATAAGTTCTGGGGACCTCCACATAAAACAAAACAATTGAGCATTAACTGAGTGATAATTTGTGATTTTATTAATTGAAAATTGGCCATAATGCATCTCTAGACATATTGAAGCCCAGGGCTTCACAGCCACTGGGAGCTAAAGAAATGTAATTTTGATAGCCATGCCAATGAACAGAATGAAACTACTACATCAGTATTGGAGAGAGAAGTAACACTGAGTTTGGAGAGGAAGTGTTTACTTTGTTGATACAAGCAGTCTACTGGTCCCCTTATGTAAAGTGCATTATGCAATAAATCAACCAATCCAGATTTTGTAGCTGATTGGTCAACATACAGGCATACAATATGTAGGCCTGCCAGGTGAAGGAGAATATCGGTGTTACAGTATGTCTATTTGACCAAAATGCCCTGAATTCAAGCTCTCTAGAATACTTGCAATTCTCCATACCGTATCACACCATGCTGATGGCAGCATATTTTTCCTGGTTGTATTTTAGTTATTTGTGTAAGCAGGGGCTGATGTAGTCTAGATTTAGATATATTTAGCTGTCAGGATCTCCATTGCCACATGTCTATGTCAGCGCTTTTTAAGCCATAATGTTAATAAAATTATGAATTGTAGAAAAGAGTGTATAATGAAATATAAATAATTACGGGCGTCTGGTCCGTTATTACCTCTTGAGCTAGGGAGCTAGGGAGCTGAAACTTACCACACTATACCCTTGGGTCAAGCTTTACCAGAAAGTGCAAAACAATCCAAGATGGCCGCTGTGATGACGTCACTGTGACAAAAACGACTTTTTTTTTATCGATTTTCCTAATTTTTTATTTATGCAATTTCTCCGCATGATAAATTAGTAAAAATTAATGTAATATCAAATAAAATAATTTTTGTCCACTTTTCATCGCGGAAAAGCAGAAATTTTGACGAAATATGACGAAGGCGTCATTTTTCTGGTACCCCACGTGGGCGCCCTCTTGAATTCACCCATGATCCTCTGCTTGGGGGTTATGCAAATAGGGTCAAAATGACCCCAATATAATAAAATATGAAGTCACGGAGTTTCAGCTCTTCCAGCGCAGAAAGTTTGATAGAGGGGGGCTTTTGCCCCCACCCCCCAGGCCAGGTAGGGTTGAAGAATATCGGCGTCCATAATCCAATGACATATTCCATATTCCACATAACAGTATTAGCACCAAATTAAAAAAGACAATCATAGTATACATAAACATAGGCTAGTCTCATGCAAGAGAGAAGCGGTCAACAGTTTTCAAAGTTATGTTGATGGGCTGCATAATCCGTATGGGAGGTGGCCCTAAAACAATTTCAAGCATTAAAAGAAGAACAATTTCAATCCGTTGAAATCCTTAGTCTGTCTAACAACATAACAATAATAAACTTCATGAAGAGCCAATAAATTCTGCTATATAAGATTACTGTTTATAGTTTCACCCAATGACGAACAAATATCACAAAACCACATGATGAAGCAAAAGTCCCAGATGTGGCCTGGGGGATGTAGATATTGGATTTGAGTCTTGAGAATTTCATATATATAAACAATGGCCATTGGCTTACAAGAAATGTGAATCATAACACTGAGAATGTTATATTCATGTTCAGCAAACTAGAATTATTTTTTCGTGATTCAAAGAAGTAATTTTCGATTTTGTGAAAAACAATCTTAATTTGGGATGCAAAAACGCGCCTTCATGATTTCGCCAACACCACCAAAATCTTATCAGTCCTTTGCCTATCTTGCAAGATCAATATACCCAAATTTCATGGAAATCAAAGAAATCGTTTAAAAGATATCGCTTTACACAGGTTTATCAGAATTCATGGCTATAGCGCCACCTAGTGATGACCAAATACCACGAAAAACAAGCAGGTGAAATGTAAAGCCCTCGGAAGATGGCACATAAGAGTTCAATGGAAAAAACTTTAATCATGATAATGGTTATGGCGGTTTTGACATTAAGTCAGATCATTGAGATTTTCCATTTAAATGGCAATTTGGTTTGCACCGAAAGGGAATTATCATGTCGCAATCCTATATTTATGCTTGGCAACCTAGAACATACAACATTTTTTAAATATTTCTGGAAGCGAATTAGTAAATTTTCATTTCTCGAAAAACTTCTTTTTTTTAGACACAAAAACGTGCCTTTGTAGTTATGCCAGCTGCACCAAAACCTTTCCAGCACATTGCCTATCTTTCATGACTATGGTAATAAAATTTCATAGAAATCGAACAAGTCTTTCAGACGAAATCGTCAGAGGAAGGTTTAACTAAGCTCTGACCACAACGCCATAGTGGTGAGCAGCGATTGCCAAAACAACCAGAAAATGTTTCCAGGTCTAAGGAGATAGCACAAATCTGACTTGAAAATATTTAACGACGAAGTCGTTTCTCATGAAAACAAAAGAGCTCTAAATAAATCACACACTCCCGTCTTATAAGCTTAATACTGATTGTACGCACTACCACAGGTGTGTTGGAGAGGTCATGATAGGTCCTCAGGATAGAGCTACAGCAAGTTATCCTGTTTTTCTCTCAAATACAAAAAGCCCATCTAGATGTTTTGGGGGTCGGAAGGCCATGAAACTTCGTCATGATGGCTATGGAATAAGGGAAAGTAAGGGAGTAGAGGAGGTAGATTATCGTGCGCTTATAGAGCAATTAAATAATAGGATTTGCTGAAAATTCCATTAACCCTACCTGGCCTGGGAGGAGGGGGGGTCAAAATGCCCCCCCCCCATACCAAACTTTCTGCGCTATTTCCGGAACGACAAAAAATGGAGAGCTGAAACTCCGTGACTTTATAGTTTATCATATTGGGGTCATTTTCAGCCTATTTGCATGACCCCGCGAGCAGGGGATCATGGGTAAATTCAAGATGGCGGCCACGTGAGGGAAAGAAAAGTGATTTTTTTTTCTCATATTTCTTCAAAATTTCTGCTTTTCCGCGACGAAAAGTGGACAAAAACTATTTTATTTCACATCACATTAATAGGTACTAATTTATCATACAGTTTTTGTCTTGAAATTGCATAAATAAAAAAATCGGAAAAGCTGACCGAAAAATCGACCAAAAATGCCGTTTTCGAAAATAACGCCACTGTCACGTCATCAAAGCGGCCATCTTGGATTTTTTCACATTTTCTGGTAGAGCTTCACCCAAGGGTATGGTGTGGTAAATTTCAGCCCCCTAGCTCAAGGGGTAAGAAAAATAATTAAGCCCCCCGAGGAAGGCTGTTCGGAAAGTCTTAATAAATGACTTCTCTTAGTCCTGACGAATCCGTCTTCTGTCATGGGTCGGATTTGTCAGACGAACCATGAGTAGAGATGTTGTGTATAATTTGGCTAAATCTCTTACCGTATCTATACATTGTAGCTGGAGTTAATATTAATTTTGTACTTTTGTTTTGCAGGTGCACTAAATTCGATTTCCTCTTTACACGTTACCTATATTGGAGTACAAAATGTTCCTGGCCGCCATAGCGGGAAGGTGATTGGAGTATACCTGTGTTTCTCTAGCCTGGGGAAAATATTTTATACTCTCATTTATCACTATGGTTTCGCTGAAGAGCGTAATCTCGAGGGATTTTTTCTAACTTGTGCAATATTATTCGGCTCAAACCTGACATTGTGTATGGTGACACACCGACCATGTCCAGTCGAAGATGACGAAAAGACAAAGCTCATACCAGAAGACAAACTGGAAACAGATTCCTCCATCAACTCGCCATATCAAGATATTAAGGAAGAGAAACTGAACACTCCTGAGAATGCAACAAGTATAGATATTTTGAAAAACACCTTCTACAATTTGATAGTGTTGCCCGCTGGATTATTCAATGCGCTTTCTTTTGCATATATGAACAACGTCACATCTATGGTTCACACAGTGAAATCCGCGAATCCGAACCTTCTCGTCTCGGTTCTATCAATCTCTATAGCCCTTACGAGAATTTCTGTCGGACCACTGGTAGATAGAATCCCGATAATATGGGGGAAGCTCTGCATCATTTTCGTCGGAAGCCTATCATTGATTCTGGCTATAGGCGTGAATATCTTTTGGCTGGATTATTCATTTGCCGTGATCCTTTCAGCCATGTTGGCGGGGTTTTCGGTAGGCATGTCTGCACTATTACCATTGACTGTACTAGCGGCATATTTCGGGAAACGTCATTATGCCACATTCAACGCATCTATCTATATATTGACGGGAATTTTCGTATTCCTCATCCAAATTTCCATTGGTCTACTGTACGATAAACGAAAAGCCGAACATTCGGCAATAGGAAATTTCTGTATGGGCAAGGACTGCTTTTTCTGGCCACTCATTCTTATGCTGTTGGCAGATTTCGTTGTTGTAATTATGTTCATTGGCGTATTAATATTCCTGCTGAAGAATGAGAATAAGTGATAAACTGGAAGTATCGCGCCAAAGTTTATCATGAGTCAGTGTTACTAGACCATCACCAGATGCATATGTTGTGTTTGAAACTAGAAATTAGAATGCCAAAAATTAATGGCAAACGTAATGAGTTTAATCAAAACCGAAGTCTGGTTAACAGCTGATAGTACGAAACATTCACGGCATTCTAAGTGCTGACACCGATATAAGTGTACCAATACCATCGATGCCTTTCTTCCATACACAGGTTTCGTAACTCCAATGTTCCATACAGGCAGGTATAATCTTATACTCTTCAAGATCTCCAGAACTATCCACGGTAACCATAGTGATTTGAAGAGACACATTGTAATCATGCTGATTTGTGCCATCAGACACATTGAGAGCATGCAGAATAAATTCACACCAAAGACGTTTGAGCGTGAACTTATTCCTCTGCGTCTGGGCCCAGGTCCATGAGCAGGGATGCTCTTTAAAATGTCAGCAACAAACAATCCATGCAACAATTTTCCACACGTTACAAAACTTCAATTGTGTCCAACGGCACCAAAACTGTTGGGCCCTCACGTATCGGTCTTTACCTTGGTTGCCATTTACTTACGGGGCTTAACTCAGCTACAACTGACGAAGTTCTACTTCTCTGTCTCCTCTTAACGATTTTCGTTGTTTAGTTCCTTAATTTTCTAACAGAATGACCGATTTCTAATACCCGGCGTCGATGCGTTGAAGCGTTTGACACCCGCACTTAAAGCGTTGAAGCGTTTTTGAAGCTTAACATCGACGGGAGTCTGAACGTTCCAACGCTCCAGGTCCCAAAAATATTGGCGGATGAGTGGACTTGAAGCGATGAAGCATTGAAGCATTCAGACTTTCCGCGTCAATTGTGGCAGTTGTGTGCTCCTTTCGCGGCTCATCAGCACGATGCTTTATTCTTATTGGTATTACACGTTTTGGTATCTGAAGTACAATATTTTAAAACAATCAGTAACGGTTGTGTGCACGAATGCTGTTCGCTTAAAAGCGCTCTGAACATCTATTTTCAGAACTAGGGAAATCTAAGACTGTGTCCTGATTGGCTAAAGCCACAATGCTAATAACCAATGAGAACAGCGAGATGCTACCTGTCCAGACCTATCTGGCGGGCTGGCAGCTTCGTGCGCATGCGTGGTCGGGTTACACTACCCTAGTGGGAGTGCCAGGCTCCAAGCATCTCGTTTAATGAAACTCAGTTGTCTCTTAAGCTCCGCACCTCCTATACAACCCATTTTGCATTTTCTATTCTACTCCTCGTATCATAAATGATGCCGTATAACCCTTGATCGTGGGCACTTACCTTTGTGATATGTCTGACCCAAATCAAAAAACGAAAAACGGGCAACTCGAGGCAATGTTCAATATTTGATTTCTCATTTTTGCGAGAAGTAAAACGGAAATTGAAACTTGACTGTCAAATTTCAATTTTTGATTTTGAGAAACCAAAATTGATCAACACATTAGCTTTGAAAAAGTTGGAAGTATCTCCAACGAAACGTCAGCTCCACAGCAATACAGAAGTTGTTATCCATAGAATAGCATTGTGTTATATACGCCAACTTCTAAATGCCTATCAAAGAAACAAAATTGATCAAACAAAATCTACCCTCGTCATCTTTTTAAACACAACTCCACACCATACTTTTCCATCAATTGCAGAACGATCACCTAACATGTATTTTCCATCTATCAAGCCCCCTCATTCAGACGGTTTTATTCTCACTTTATATCCGACCGATCCTGACATCAGTTCCTACCAAGTATCATCATACGAGGCCATAGCATACGTCTTTCCTCCAGCAACCCACATAACTCTTGCATCGTGTTCTTTAGTTCCTCGTGTCAGTCAGTAAGTTATCCACCGACAGAGCTGTTTGGTCTCACACAGTTAGAATCTCTTTACTGGCAATCCTTGATACAATAGCATCCAGTGGTGAGGATACCGACAACTCTGTGTCTGACAGTTTATATACCTGTAACGACATCAACATCAGCTAATTAAACAGCATATCTCTGATTCAATGACATTCACAAGCTGGGAATGTTACCCGTTCCTTATGGAGAACAACTTCGTTTTACCAGCGATATTCCACTACAGGTTCTAGCATACCAGACCTGAGGCCACGACCAAACTTGATCCCATCGGCCTAGTATGTCTTCTATCCTTCACATCATCAACATGCATTGCTAGTATACACAGTTGATAGGAGGTTCAAACTAGAAGACGGAATAACTGAGTCAGTGAATATGAGTGAATTGATGAAATAACAGACTTCTTCACCTCCCAAAGAGGCGTGAAACTCGGCGATAATTTGAGTCCTAATATGTTTAACCTTTTCAAAGATGATTTGAACTTCCCCTCTGGCACATGTGCACCTGTCACCCTAGAGAAAGAAAAACTCTTCCATCTTCTCTGAGCAGATGATTTACTACTAATTTCCGAAACTTCAAAAGGCCTCCAAAGTTGCCTAGATATTTTAGATGAATACTGCACTAAATGGAATCTGATGGTAAACCCAACAAAATCCAACTGTATGATAATTGAAAGAAAAATGACAAAAATTAACACAATATTCCATCTCAATTCAACCGAAATTCCTTTAACTGACAGTTATACCTATCTCGGATGTACTTTAAATAAAAATGATAACTTTCAACAGGCAAAAACTGATTTAGCAAAAAAAGCATCAAAAACACTATTTCTAGTACATAGGACATTTCCTACATCAACCCGCCTCCAGATTTATATAACAAACTGTTTGACACACTGATCAAATTATGATCTAAAACTCTGAAATATGGGGCGCAGAAATTCTAACAAAGTTACTAGATGATAACTTAGAAAAATTCTTTACAACTTCAGACAGTGAACCTTTCGAAAAACTCCACTCCAAATTTTGCAAAATGAACTTACAGGTCAGGAAAAACACGGTAAATATAGCATGCAAAAGAGAACTCGGTAGATTTCCACTTATAATAGATATCCATTTAAATGTTCTAAAATATATGATACATCTTGAACAGGGTAGTGACCGACGTCTTCAAGACGCTGTAGCCTGCAGCTAATCATTAAAAGCCGAAGGAATAGGATGGTACAATCACGAAATAATATGATATCAATAAAACAGAATTAGGTCAGCTGCCACTTTCAAAAAGTAAACGAAAAAAATATCGCCCAAACGTTAACAGAAAAGCTTAAGATTAAATATATCAATTTTTACCATAAGCTGGATAAATTGGGAAAACTATTACATTACAAATATATAGACCAATCATACACCATGGCTGGATATCTACAACATATGAAAAACAGAAACTTTAGACAATCGTTAACAAAATTAAGAATCTGTGCTCGTAGACTAGAGATTCAAATGGACAGATAGAGGAAAATAGATGGAGACAAAAGGTGGTGCAGGGCAACACACGTGATATAATAAAGGATGAATATCATTTTTTATTACCCCACAAGCAAATTTGTATTCAATATCTGGATTGTGATTGGTTAAAAGGTCGGGTCGTATAAACCCATACACCCCGAGTGATGTCTTGCTACAAGGGGTATATGGAAAAGAACTCAAGTGCGATTGGAAACGACGCTCTCGCTTCGAAAGTTCAGCTGACCAAATCTCAACAGTGTGTGTGAAACTGACGCCTCAGGGTGTATGAGTTTCAGGGAGAGTCGTAAATTTCCATACACCCGGGGGAAAACCTGAATAACTAATAATATCCGAATGTCCTTCGATCAACAGCGAAACTAAGAAATACTCTACAAAAATAAAGAAAACAGCTCCATATTCTTTGGGCAACTAACTGACCAAGACAAGTTTTACTTTGTAATAAATCCATCAAACCACCTATCACCAAAATTTGGAGTACTTTTATTTCAAATGTTACAAGAGAGAACTAAGCATCTTGCGGATCTTGATGCCACCGGATCTTAACATGACCAACTTAAGTGTGTTTGGTATATTTTTGTGTATTTGTGAGCATAGTATAGGTTTTGTTTCATGTGTATGAAAATAGTTTGTTTTATATCTGTTTCTATGTCATATACATGTAGTGTTTGTTTCATAGGTTTTTGTGTCAATGTTTGTTTTGTAGGTTTTTATGTCATAGCATTTGTTTTATAGATTTTTATATCATAGTGTCTGTGTCTGTCTGTTTGTTTTATCTGTTTTTATGTGATAGTGTTGTTCTACCTGTTTTTTATGCCATATGACAGGTGTCTGTGAGCATAGCATAGGTCTTACGTGTGTAATGTTTGTTTTATGTTTAATGCCATAGTAATGTACATGTCCCATGTCTTAATGACAGTTTCTGTATGTAAAATATATCGAAATAAATAAAGTATGAATAGGATTTAACGTCTCTTTCAACATTGTTTCAGTCATATCTCGAGTCGACGAACCAACTAAGCACCACCCAGCCAAGTTGCATTCCTGCTACTTTAAAGAAGAAATCTTTGAAGCAGCATGGAACCAGACACCCACCATCCACCCTATAAAACACTGAGGACAGAACACAAGACACAGACAGGACGTTTACACGGTGCAATAGACAAGGGATATTACAGTGCTAGACATCACATTATCATATTCCTGTTGCTTCTCCGATGGAATAACTTGTCTATATGCTTGTATGCTAAAATTGAGGGGATACTAATATTTGTCTATGTACAAATTGCGGCTATTGATATGTGAACATGGTGAAGCTGAAATATGCTATAGAGAAGAGCTATTAATGTGATCAATGTGGAAAATGGCAATTGCATCAACGATTTAAGGCAAAATGACGACAAAAATTGCCCTTTCAAAAATGTAACTTGTACGTTCACATCCTTGCGGCAGCAGCAATTCTTTGCTGCACTGATATAATAGGACATATTTATTTTCAAATAAAAGGAGACCTTTTTGGTGCCATTGTTGCTTCACCACCTTGCTGAACGTTCCCATTGTCATTTTTTCATGGATCACAATATTTCACCATTATACATGTAATTGGAGGTTCATAAAACAAATGTTTGTATAGTGTACATGCATGTTACTAAAATTGGGATAAAACATGAAGTGATAATGAGAGGATCCCATATAACTTGATCATGGGATGAAAATTCCCACTCAAGAGAAGGAAAATATTCCAACTGAGCCACAATCGATGACATTAAAGAAACTTTGCTGGAGCGCATCATGCATACGGCTGGCGTCGAGCGTCATGATTGGTCAGCCTACGACGCACACACTTACCTATATACATGTATGGGATGAATGATCTCAGCACGTTATTCCGCATAGGTTTTACAGCATAGGTTTTAAAGCATGTTATATTCGAATTGGTAAGACTAGATCCAAGATGTAACTATATACTTGAGAAATAATGTTTTCATAGGCACGCTCGATACTAACTGTGCGTAAAATAACCACTGAGCACGCCTATGAAAACATTATTTCTATTCTATTGCACTACTCAAATTGATTATCAACAACGATTCTAATGAAGGATTGAAATAATATAGTAAACTTCGACATCCTTTCTCTTGTTGGAAAAAAACTGGTCCACTGATATTGGTACGATGCTCCTGTCTCGGTTGGCATCGTGCCAATATCAGCGGACGAGTTTATGTGGCCTCTCAAATGGGGAGTGATACTGTCAGCTGAGTCAGCTTTGTGGAAATTATGAGGATATGTCTATTTGTGTCTCTTTGTTAATCAATTTCACGATGGAAACAACAGTTAAACTTCATAACGAAATTTCATCTTATAATTTATTTCTTCGTTTTATTCGATTATTACATGTATGAAAGCAGACGTCCCTTTCCTCGCCAGACTTGTGAAATGGAATCTCCTAATGAACACCTGCATTTGACGCGTGTTGATTTCACATAACCGTGCTAAAACGCGTAATAAATGTACGGTTAGTTCGCTGTTATTGACACAAGTGTTATAGAATTCTAGTTTCCCACCCAATGTGTAAAAAATATATCATTACATAACGGCATCATTACATGTTAACCTATCACCGCACCCAGGTCAAACCAGCCACCACATCAGGCGGTATTTGGTAACAGCAGACCCATTGAAAACCACCTAAACGCCACAGGAACACTACTCCCGACTCAACCCAAAGGAACTATGCACCAAATTGAGAGTTCTTCCAAGGAATCTTAAATAGGCGAAACAACACGACCTCTCATTGTCCTTGTCAAAGAACATAAGACATTCAGTGAAAAGTTAAATGGAAGATTGGCCCTACCTGACCTCAAGTATCACCCAGGACACCATTTTTTAATAGGATGATATTCACAAGCTATCCACTCACCAAACCAACGGAAAGCAAAAAACCTCATGGAAGCCATCCAAGTCAAACGACACAGGCCAACAATTAACCGGACCGTTCTTTTTGCTTTGATCTGATTGCCTATGACTACCTCGTCAGCCTAATTTTCCTTACATTTAGAAATTAACATTATTATGTTTCTTTAGATTTAGTTCATAGTTTATCTCAGATCATCATACACTCTTGCTATATCAGTTTTAGCATTATCTTTAATTACCAATTTCATATCGCAAAACCTCGTAAGATGTAATAGTGATATTCTCCATTAAGTATGATATACAAGCCATTGAAAGTAAACCGGAAATAGAAAATTTTCCAGGTCTCCCTTCTCCAAAATGGCTTCGTGCCATACAGTGTCTATCATCGAATGAGCTCAGAAAAATCCAAGGTTACCTTGAGATTTTAGAGCCATCGGTTGATAATAATGACTGATAAAGTCAAGAAAGAAAGAAAACTTTCTCCCTGAATATCTTTTTACAACATGAAGCTTCCAGCATATTTCAATGAGCTCCGAAAAATCCATCGTCTTGAGATTTTAGAGCCATCGGATGATAATAATGTCCGATAAATTCAAGAATGGAAGAAATTTCTGCTCTAGTACCAGAAAATCCCGATGTTAGCGAGGATTTGGGTTTTGAAGCAGGTTTTAATGACATTGCAAACGCTATGCAGGATAAGCGCCCATACGCAGAAAGGCGGCATGGTCCTCGCCACGATCCAACGTCTCTCATTGAGAACATGATTTGTCCTGTACGTAGAAACTAATTCAGACGAGGACTAAATAATCATTCTTTACGAATCCTACTACCACTGAAGTGGTATTTTTCACTGTCAGTACGTCGAACGCATGTTCGAGCATGGGGTGTCGAAAACTGGGGCATTCATAATATAAACAATATATTGAATAACCCGGGGGCAATATCAATAGTTTATTGCACGACTTTGAGACATACAAAGCATGGCAAGAGACAAAGTAGTTGAAAATATTTACATTATATACAGTGCATACATTGCGATACAACATAATCGCAATAATAACGTAAAAGTAGTACTATTTACATAGTGGACAACAGGAAGTGCTAAGCTGGAGGAGTTATTTTGGTGTTATGCGCAGCTGGTACATGTTATTGATGGAGAGTGCGACTTTGGGGTTGTTCGGGTTGAGGAGGATTGTCAATTTTTCGTCGTCAGAGATTCCTCTGTCCAAAAGATTGGGTAACAGGGAAATCAATGACAGGCGAGAGGTGTCATATTTTGGGCAATATAGTAGGAAATGTTTTTCGTCTTCTATTTGGTGTGTGTGGCATTCGGTACATAGTCTTTGGTGTCGTGGTATTTTCTTGTATCTCCCAGTTTCAATCTGCAGTTTGTGGGCGCTGATGCGGAGTTTACTGATGGTTTGTTTGTGTGTAGTGGATTTGATGTGTTTCAAATAGTTCTGGATGTTATATTCTTTGTATATTTTTGTAAATAGGGTAAGTTTTCCCTCTTCTGTTGCTCTAGTTACTGTTAGCTTTTGGAAGAAAGAGGATTTATAGTCCTCTTGCAATCTGGAAATGAGCCGTTTTGTTTGTTTATCTATGCAGTATTTGCTGGATTGCAGGGGGAAATCAGTGTTCAGATGTTTCAAGAAGTGGGTGCAGGAATTTTCCCAGGTGTGAGCAGGAGCGTCTGTAGGGGAAGAGGAGTAAGTGTCAAAAGCGTCTTTAAGAAGGGAATTGGTGGTGAGAGAGAGTCGGTTTCTGTACTTTAGTGTCCTTGCGATTATGTCTAAATAGAGCGGAAATTGTCCTAGTTCTGCTAGACATGCAATGTTGGTGGATTGCCTTGGAACATGTAGAGTCCATTTGCAGAATTTTGTTAAGACTTGTTCGAAAGGCATTTTGAGGACTTTTTCAAGTTTGAGTTGGAGTAAGGTTGGGTGATTTTCTGTGAGTTTAGTGTCGAGTCCCCAGACTTCACAGTTGTAGAGTAGTATTGGTTTTATTAGTGCGTGGAAAAGTTTAGTTTTCAGGTGGGTTGGGAAGGAGCAGTTTGATGTAGTTTTCTGGAGTTTAAAGAGGGCTTTAAGGGCTTTTTGTTTAAGATCGACGGTTGAGTGGGAGAAGGATCCTTTCTCATTGATGATTGTCCCTAGGTAGCGATACTGGTCACCGTTTTGGAGAGGGATGTTGTTGTAGTGGAACTTGGGTTGGATTTGTTTCTTCGATTTATATTTTTGGACTATCATAGTCTGGGATTTTGTGATGTTAACTTCGAGATGCCATATGTTACAGTACCCCCCTAGCAAGTCAAGGCTGTGCTGTAATCCTTCTTTCGATTCAGACAAAATAAGTAGATCATCTGCATATAGTAGATGTGTCAGTTGTTTGGTGTTCAGTGTAATGGGGCTACATTTTGGGTCGTCAAAGGATAGGTCGTTTAGAAATATGTTGAATAATGTGGGGCTGAGATTGTCACCTTGTCGAACTCCAGTGTTGCTAGGAAAGGAGGGAGTAGTGACGTTGCCAGTTTTTAGAGATAAGTTGGTGGAGATGTACATGTCTTGTATTATGTTGAAGAATTTGCCGTTGATGCCCATTCTTTGGAGTTTGAGGAGAAGGCCATCATGCCAAACGAGGTCAAAGGCCTTCTTGAAGTCAACGAAGCAGAGGTACAACTTCTTTTTATTCTTATAAACATATTTATCAATGGCGGATTTCAAGATAAAAAGCTGGTCAGTAGTACGGTGGTCTTTGCGGAAGCCAGCTTGATTTTCCTTTATCAATTCATTTTCTTCAAGATAGTTAACTAATCGGGTATTGAGGATCTTAGTGAATAATTTCCCGAGGCAGCTGAGCAATGCAATTCCTCTGTAGTTATCAGGTTGTTTTTTATTTCCCTTTTTATGGATTGGATTGAGATATCCAGATGACCATTGTTTTGGGAAGATGCCAGAATTAAGTATACTGTTAAAAAGTTTGGCGATTGGGGAAGTCAATATTTCTTTTCCGTACTTAATCATCTCATTTGTAATTTGGTCTGGTCCAGATGATTTGTTAAGTTTTACGTCTTTGATTGCAGCTAGAATTTCTTTACTGGTTATATGAGAGTTAAGAGGGCTGTTATGTTGTTTGTTGTTGTTGATGAGATCTGTTAATTCAGTTTTAATATTGTGATCATGGGGTCCAGATTTTTCATGTGTATTTAGGGAGGAGAAGTGATCGTACAAGGCAGAAAGTGTGTCCTCAGACTGGAGGTTATTGGTTTCATGATTTTTGTCAGAGTTCTCTATTGCATCTATGATGGACCATATCTCCTTTGAATTAGAGTCCTCTGTGTTTTCAAGTTTGGCCAGAAGTATATTTTTTAGTTCCTTGTGTTTTGATTTCAGAAGTCGTCTGTATTCCTTCTTTCGTTCATTATATCTTTGTCTTGTTGTCATGTCCCAGGGTGTTTTTGATAACGCTTTTCCCAGCTGCTGAACAGTTTTCCTCAGTACTGCACAATCAGAGTCAAAAAAGGGTTTATTTTTTAGCTTCTTTTTAAGTTTTCTGGGCCGTGGATGGGGTATATATCTTTTTGCGGCTTCTAGTATTGTATCTGTGAGTTTATGTGTGGCAAGATCAATGTCGGATTGTTGTTTCCCAATGTTCATTTGCATGAAGTCATTTAGAGCAGATAGAGACTCATCTGATAAGAGCGAGCCCTGATACAGTTGAATGTTTTCCGGCTTAATTTTGAAGTTTGGGGGAATGGGAATAAGGGGAAGTGTAGGTGTTGTTTGTGTTTTGGTGAAGGCACATTTGATATAGCAGCTAATTTGGCAATGTCGTGAGAGGTAAGACAGATGGTGGACTGTCATACCCAAAATCATGTCTCTGAACTGTTCGTGGCAAAGAAAGTAGTCAATGGCACTGCTGCCTCTATGATCATAATAGGTGAAGTGACCGAGGGAATCACCGGCAGTTCTACCATTGAGAATTCGAAGGTGCGATGACTGACAAAGAGATAGGAGGTTTTTCCCATGTTGGAGGACCTTGCCATGCATATCCATGTTAAGTCTAGGTGTCAATGCAGTATCTAAGTGGTAAGAGAGGGGGAGGTTAAGGAATTTGTCGCAGTCATTTGTCATGAAATCTGGCCAGTTTCTGGTACGCGAGTTAAAATCTCCCATAAGAAAGACTTCACCCAGTTGACTGTAGTTTGAAACATCAGTTTCTAGTTCAAAGAATTGAGTATCAAAGTAGGAGGAGTCATCAGGGGGTATGTAAACAGTGGCTAGGAAGAGATCTTTTTCCCAGCCAAAGTGTGTACGATTTAGTTTCAGCCAGATTATGTTTGGGGATTTCGAGATGAGAGTGATTGCTGGGATTAGTGTTTTGTGGTAAAGGACAGTTATCCCCCCTGATTTTCTTCCAGCAGAGCACTTACCTGTGGCAGGGACAAATTTATAGTCGTAATCTGCAAGTTGGTAATCAATCAATTTAACAATGTCTTCTTCCTTCTGAGTCCATGTTTCGATAAGTCCAATGATATCAATATCACAGAGCTGATGGTAGAACTGGTCATCAGACAGCTTACTTTTGAGGCCATCGATGTTCCAGCATGAGATCCTCAACAAGTTACTTATTGTCATTGTATGAAATAAATTGTATGAAATAAATCATTTAGATAGTACATCCACTTTGTTTGACTTTCAAATAATGTTCAAATATATTGTCTGTGCACATAGTGGTATATTATGCATATTTTGCATAATGTTTTCGTTTGATAATGTTTTGGGGTTTTCTCGATCAATTTAACTGGATAATATATTATATACATGAATGTTTAGCATTGTTAAGATGTTATCACTTGTAAGATAGTTCAACTAAAACTGATAGGCACCATAGTGTTGTGTAACTATATATTTTCACAGTTCTGAGCACTAGAGAAGTTATTCACATGAGTAAACATGGTAGGTAGGTCTCAGTGAAAGCAGCACGATTGTCGTCCTGATTGGTGTATGGGATTCAAATAGTTCATCATATTCATAGGGTTCTGTACTGCAGGGTTAAACCAGTACCAGGGTGGGTAGGCAGGTGCTCCGAATGGTGGTGTTCCAAATTGTGGTATCTGCTGAGGTGAAGCCCCATTTTGCTGCCCACCTGTTGCCGGAGTCAGTGGGGTGGGTGTCACAGGTACAGGTACTACAGGTGTGTTTGTTCCCTGTGTAATTGGAGAGTTCACAGGTGGTCGCACAGGGGCTGTCTCGTATGTTTCTGAGCGAAGTGCTTTGTCGGTTGGTTTGAACTTCGATTGACGGGTTTCCGTAGTGCGTTGTCTGTCCATCTGTTCATGTGATTTTGAGTTCCAGCTGGTTGGTCTGCTGGTTTGCGCATATGTGGTCCAATTTTCTGGAATACTTCTTCTCGGAGGTGGATCAAATCTTTTGAGGCCAAGTAAAGGGTTACATGTGGCCTTCAGCTTCCTGACGAGTTGTTTCACCCCACTATCATTCAGATGGATTTTGTCCTCTTCCAGATCACACTGATAATCTATGCTGCTATTGCTGCAGAAGTGAATATTTTTCTTCACACAGAGAGATTGCAGCTTGTAGTTTACCCGTTTAACAGTGGCAGCTGGACCTTTGCGTGGTGGAATACCCATAATAACTACATTAGTAGTCGGTAGTTTGGACTTTGTGGTGTCAATGAGAGACTCAAAGTTAGACACAATCTCATTTTCATCAGATCTGTTGACATCATTTGTGCCTATGAGAAGGGCTAGGCACTTGGGGTAGGTGCTGTCATCTTTCCTGGCTCCTATGTATTTGGAGGCTCCATGTAATGTTTTGTTTTTCAATGTCACCACCTGCACTGTTTGTTTGGAGTAAATTCGCTCTCCCTCCAGTTTACGAGTGTTGGAGTCCCCAAGGATGAGTAGATCTGCTTTCCTCACAGTTGGATGTTCAGTACTTGCTTTATGATGCTCAAAGGAGTCCAGAGTGTTTGCTTTTTGGCCTGTGACGGGCATTTCTCTCCGGCCATGTGTGGACTCCTCGCTCTGAGATTGTTCTGTGAGCTCTGTAGAGGTAGATACCTGAGGGACCCCCGAGGTTTTCACAGGGGATTCACTGTTTGTATTTGTAGCTCCTGGGTCTGTGGGTATAATGGGGGTCTCTGTTGTGTTCTCGTTCGAACTGGGAGGTTCCTCAGTGGCCGTCGCAGTGCGGAGAGAGATATCACTGGTTTGTGTATGGGTTGTATACACAGTCTTTGAGTGGCACGCACATGTGTTTGTTTCCTCTGAGAGTTTCTTCAGCATTTCGTTCATTTTTGTGTTAATAGTTGTTGTGATAGTTCCGGATATTTTCTTCATATCTTGGGCGACAGACTGCTGAAGTGTTGTCAATTTCAAGTCAATTGGCAATACGGTACACCAAATTGGGTATAATATAAAATGAGTCGCTGATGCCAATGGTGTTGCTCATTAGAGCTAACAATACAGAAATTACTGTCAAATACTGGGCTCTCAAAAATTCCCTCAATAAATCGACCAGAGTAAATTTATACGAAACAAATCTATTGTGTCAACATATATATTGCCAGTGCTCTTGCAAATCTAAGCTAACTATACAACACATTGAGGAAACTTAGACTGAAAACGACATAATTTGTTGGCAATGAAATGCCAGATCTAAAACTAGCTCTCAAGTAATGCTATGAAGCCAGACATTGACCATCGATCCACTTGGTTCATGAGAGTACAAACGAGAAGGGAGTCAAGGATGTGATTGTGCAAGCCAGTCAAAGACTGGAGTTTTGTAAAACATCTCCATATTAGTCCTTGCTAGTTCCAATGGTCTAATATACTTCTGCTCATGGAAACTATTAGTGAAGAAATCAACATTCTTATTTTATTAAGTGTCATCTGGGTGGATTCTTTCAATTCAAAATCTGCAAACTATGGATTGAGACTTATACAATATTACCTGGGAACTTCTAGCCTTAGGTGTACCTCTTTTGGGTCAAGTCATATATGTAAAACGATAAAATGCCCCCAAAATGTGCCAACAGACTACAATTGCATTGATTAAATCAAGCTTAGCAATAAAATATACAGTTCCGGTACACAAGTTGTCTAAATTTCTGTAGCTTCCCTTATTTCTCAGTTATAGTCATTTTCATGATATCAACATTTTTATGATACCAACCATCAGGTTGAATAAACCTAGCTGCTCCCAGTTTACTTTAGAAAACATGTTGCAATAACTATGCAAACTGCATGAATATATCTATATCCATCTCTACTATGGATATATTTTAGAAAATTGAGAATTACCAATCTTCTGCATGAGCCAGACACCTGTTCAGTCAGACATGCCTTTTCAGTAATGGATGACTTGATTTAGACTGGTCAGTTTCCTTGTGCCAAATGAGCTATTATGCATTCAGAATGGTCTTGCACACACTGGTTATAGTCACACACTGAACATTGCTAATGTGAACAAATCTAGTGTGGATAACTATTACTAGTCAGTTAAAATATTTATCTCTGTGTAAAAACTGTGTAAAAACTAAATATGCTACTAAATTCAACTGACAGGGATCACATATGTTGTAATGTGGCACTTGGGCAGCCAATTGATATTGCTTTGGCTGTCATCTGACTTGAATTGAATCCAATTAATTAATTTCAAACATTCACACAGCTATCTAGGGATAATATTTGCAGATTTCCCCAGTTTTCAAACAGCCACACAGCTATCTAGGGATAATACCTCCAGTTGTTTACAAACCTATTCCAATCCACCAGCATGGCGTTCCAAAAGAAAGGCAAGGTGATGTGCATCTCATGTAGGAGATGTGCTTACTATACTCTTCAGGTGAAAGTCAAAGCTGACAGGCTCTACAATTCGTTAAAGGGAGAAAGTTCACTTCATCTGATCACAGAGTTGTGCCCCTTGTTCCAAATTGGTCAGACAGAATTAAATTTATTCTAAACAAAGAATATCAAGAGTTCTGTGGATGCAGCAATTGATCCTGATACATATGGTACTTGCTGTCATGTACAGTTCAGACAACCCACCAACATCACATTTTGTGCTGTCTTCGACAGATAAAATTTTGGGGCTGAGAATAGTCTTGCAACGTAGAACATTTGTTTGTGTGGACAAACCGGTGGGGGAGTACAGATCGGCGCGAGTGATCATCCCGACTTCGTCATCAGTTGCTACTTGAGATCCACCTTTTAGTTTGTGATCTGACATATAGGCACCTGTTGTTCTTATTTGTATCACTATATTACCAGTCTACTGACTGCATTGATGCTGTGTGTCAATAAAGTTCCATATATAGTCTTCGAGCCCAGATGGTCCATGTGTGAAAGTTTGTCAGTTATTTGCCGAAGGTCGGTGGTTCTCTCCGGGTACTCCGGCTTCCTCCACCAACCAAACTGACTGTCACCATATGAGTGAAACAAACTTGAGTGTGACGTTAAGCCAAATTCCCTCCCTTCTCCATATATAGTCCAACAAATCCATAATTCTAGGGACAGAGTCAAATTCTTGTCACAGGCAATTTTGGCAACTTCGGTGGGGGAGTTTAGAGCGAGTGATAACCCTCAATAAGTATAAATAGTTGCCAACTGAAATTCACCAAAGGTGAAAGATCTGACATTCTATTTGGGCATAAAAATTCTAGGACATTTAGCAGTCCCACTGCTAAAACCTGAAGACTCCTTAATGATGCTTATTTATGTGCTGTTTTCAACAGATATAAGTGAAGTCAGTCTTCACAAGAGTAATATATAAGTGAAGTCAGTCTTCACAAGAGTGACCCGAATAGGGCCCATGAAATTCATCTTTATGCTTTCAGCATATTTGAATAGTCAATGCCATACGCTCAGTTACAATTATAAATGTAACCCAATATGCATTGTCCATAACAACATTTTAAAAAAAAGGAAAAAAAAAAACAAAATTAAATCGGCTCAGCTGCATGTATGAACTGGGTTGAGATATATACCGGGTATGCGGAGATGTCTTGTAAACTTTAATCCAATATTATTCCTGGGGATGATAATCAGTTCAGATCTCATGATGTAGCCAAACACCAGTCCTGAAATAGCCTATAGTATTGGACTCTTGATTTAACAGAGTACTAGTCTAGTCCTTCTTAATTGGAGATTATCCCCCTTTCCCAGATATGGACAATATCCGCAGATGTCTTCGAGTGTGAAAGTGTTGGGGCCATGACAGCTCCAGCTGGCATTGCTGCACACCAATCCGAGAACTAGCAGATGAAATGTATAATCAACCCATTCCAAGCCAATATGGCAACCTTCGGTGGCATTTGTTGTCTATGAATGACACATTTGTTTTGTTCTGAAGTCCACTATGTCAGAAAATATAGTTGAACATATCTCTCTTCCTTAATATGATCACTTCAGTGGTATGTGTCTACCCTATTTGCCACAGGCTAAATGTACATTCAAATATAGAGAGGATGAACTCAATTGTGAAACCCTACAACTTACATGGTTCACATTGTGATGCCCTACTGGAGTTGTGTTGAGTCGGTAGATCTCATTTATACCTCTTGTGCATTAACATGCAACGCAGGTGTGGTTTACCTGTTCACATTCGTTGAGACTGATATAAGATTGTATCCAACAAAGGTACTCAGTCTCCTGCCAGCCAGTCCTTTCATTGCAGAATATTGAAATAAGTATTGGGGCTCTTGCCATGCCAGCCAGTTCTTCTGCTGCTGCATATTGAGATTACAAGCGTCTAGTCCGTCATTCATAATTCAGCCGTCGTCCATTAGAGAATATCCGCGCCCATAATCCACAGACCTATTCCATATTCCATATAACAGTATTAGCACCAAATTCAAAAAGACAATCATAGTATACATAAACATAGGCTTGTTTCCTGCAAGAGAGAAGCGGTCAACAATTTTCAATGATGCCGGCAAGACATGTTCCCAAAATCTCAAATCCGTATCGCTGATCAGTATTCTTAATTCATAATATTCGTTGTAAAGTTGTCATATAAAGAATGATGTATCTCAGTCACGCTTTGATTGTGACTGTTCATATGATTACCTTGAGGATCTTGAAGTACATGGGTTCATACGGCCCCTAGCCCCGGATTAAGCGGAATTAGACACAAGTTACGAAACGTAGCGCCATAGATGTTGCACGCTACCTTCGTATTTTGCTATCAGCATGCGATATGTATCGCCAAATTTGAGAAACTTTGAGTGGAGGCGCATGGTGGAATATCCCTGTTTTATAAGTTTCTGCAACAATGTTTTGTGACGTTGATTAAAATCGTCACATTTAACACAGGATCTAGCAAATGCTACTAAGCGAGATATGTATACGCCATATGCAGGTCCCACTAGAATATTACTGTCCAGAAAGGGATAGTTTACGATGTCGAAATTGTAATCATCTCTTTTGTCATAAAGTCGACGAGAGAGAATGCCCGCTTCATTTTTATAGAGATATAGATCTAATTATGATTAGGGATCCCTAATAGTAACCAGATTCATGCAAGATCTGACAAATCTTAAGAATACCTCACAAGGAGGTGGGACCATGCAGGGCGATGAACCTTGACAAGGATCCAATCTCGGTGTTTTACAAGATAGTTAAGAATTGACACTGATAAACTACTTTGATGTTATCGGTACATCATGTAGACAACACTGAATATAATTTGTTCAAGCAATATTGGAGGTCCGTGTCAAACATCACTCACCCAGCAGCCCATGCTGTGCCTTGATTATCTTCACAGGAATGTTCAGTACAAAAAATAAATGAATAATAATAATAATAAAACAACAAAAACAAAATAGAACGGATCTAGCAATATAGCCCAGGGCTACTGGTTAAAGATGCCAAGTAGTCACAGATTTTAGGCCATATTTGGTCTAAGATAAACATTACAGCAACTTCCAAAATGTTGACTTTGAACATATCACTATTGCATCTTACGAGGTTTGGCGATATGAAATTGAGAATTTTGTAAGCACACGAAGTGTGCGCAATGAATTTTCTGATTTCATAAGCAAAACCGAGTAAGATGTAATAGTCCCACCCACCCAACCCAATGTATATCTGAATTCAGGGTGGCCAACATTTAACTAATCTACTGTAATGTATATTGTACATGTATATCCTGAATCTTAATGCATTTTGGATGTTAAGTACCGTAATAACTAAAGATACAGGAATTGCATTCAAAGTAAGGTTCAACTTGTTTCATAATTCTGCTCATATGTAATCTGGTAAGTTACAACGGTACTGTTTGAAGTACATGTAGTCAAATCTATGTCTGAAGTATAATTCTACCTATCTCATTCAATCGTCCAAGGAAAACGCACTCCAGGTTGTGCTGACTGCATGTACCTCCAATGTGTGATGGTTGAGGGAGATAACTCCCAGGAGCATTTAAACAGGACATGCTCAGGGGAGATAACCCCAAAGAATATCTAACCAACTATAATTTATATACCGATACACATGCAACTGACATAACATGAGCTTTGGTTTATTCGACGAGCATAATATTATAAATCACAAAATACAATCTTCATATGTCACATATAACAGTATGAATAAGTTGTTTGTTCTTAGTCTCTCTCTTTTCGAACTGTATGGCACGAAGCCATTTCGGAGAAGGAAGACCTGGGAAATTTTCCATTTCCGGTTTACTTTCAATGGCTTGTATAATGGAGAATATCACTATTACATCTTACTCGGTTTTACTTATGAAATCAGAATTTCATTGCGCACATTTCGTGTGCTTACAAAATTCTCAATTATCCTTTATTGGCAGAAACATTGTAATTGTTATAAATCTGCCTTACATTTAGTATTATCTTAATGTGATGTGATACCCTTTACTGAGGTATACGCTGCAATTATTATTGTCTGAACCCTGTGGGATTAGCAGATCAGTGACTGCCTTACTGGTCTGCTCACTGCTTAGAATAATCATTACTTGACATATCTCACACCTCCAATGTTTTTTACCTACATGTATTTTTTGTTCTCGATACGGAAACCACTCGCATAGAAACGGAAACAGAATATATAAACACAGGAACTATTGAAATCAACAAACTAGAACTACTACGACTTATTTCTATTGTTTTCCAAAAAAAAACTGAACAAGTGTGATCAAGAAAAACGTATGCATCTTGCTGCAGAATCTCAGAAATGACGCAAGACTATTTCAACTGGTCAGTAACAGCAAAAGAAATACACAATTGGACGTCCAATCCTGGGTACAATGAAGTCAATTCAAATGCAAATAACTTAAATTCAACATTGAAGTTGTGAAATGTAAATTTCACAAATATGTCTCACAGTCTATCGATCTGGCAGTGGAATGTAGTTTACGTACAAATGACAGTAATCTCAAACTACTTGTTAACGAAATTAAACCAGACGTCATATGTTTTCAAGAAACTAGGCTTAAGACAGGAAATGAAAATAAAAATATATTCCAGAGAAAAGGATTTGAGTCACTAGGGCAGAGAGGGTAGGGCCGCGTGGGAGAACCTAGTATTACACAACATTGAAATCATAAATACTCCGCTGACAAACAGCACAAACTCTGATAAACTCGAATGACAGGCAGTTGAAATATTTTATCAAAACAACCCTATCATAATGGTCAATTTGTACTCAACAGGCAGCCTGAAAACAATTCCCAAGAGGGAGCTTTACTAAGATCCCAAACCAATTCTCCGGTTCTCCAATCCACAATCCAGCATGGGACGATAATTGGTCGAAAATTGATAACAGAGGGGCCAACTTGGAATCGTGGCGTGCCAAGTTAAACCTGACTTCAGTAAGAAAACTCTCCACCTCAGATGCAGTTTCCTCAGAAATTGCATTGAAAACTGAATGGAGAGTGAAAGCCGACATATTAGGAAGTGATCATTTCCCAACATACACACAAAAAAATCAAAATATACATGTACACTCAACTTCCCCAAGGCGGACTGGTCCACGTTTAAACGCGAATAAATAAATTTAAAATATGAATGTCTCTGTAGTGTCAATATGGACGAATTTGATGAAAATATAACACGTGAAATAATGGACATAGCTGAAACAAATATCCCCCATTCTAAGGAATATACTGATAAGAATCCAGTTCTCTGGCGGACCCCGGAATGTAAGATAGCAACCACACAGAGAAAAAGTGCATTCATGAAATTCAAACGCACACGATTGGGATCTGATCATGCAGCATATTAGGACCTTAAGAGAGAAGCAGACAAAATCATTAAATTACAGAGCAAAACTAACGGGAAAATTTCTGTAATAACCCGAACAACAAATTTAAAAATCATTGGGACTAAGCTCAGGGCAATTATGAAAGATAGATAAGAATACCATACAGAGAAAAACAATTCTCTACAAACAGTAAAATGTGGGTTTAGGAAATGACGTCGTAGAAAAAGCAATACAAGAGGCAATACGAAAATCTATCAGCAAAAAGCGGCCTATCAGTGTGCCGGCATCTTCTTCCACCATCAAAAATGTTGCGTTTAATTGTTATCTGTGGTGAGAATCTAGTGGTGGACATTTCGTCCGCGAGGCTTTTCCTCTGCATACACCACTGTGATTGTAGTGAGTTAGTAAGTGAGTTAATGAATAGGGTTTAACGTCGCTTTCAACATTTTTTTTCTCAGCTATATCACGACGGGAGAGGGCGGGAGTACCTACTTGTAACAGAGCAGATCTAATGCTGCCATTTTATAGTGGTGTCCCACTGAAATATCATGCCATAGGCAAACATGACACCCCACTCAGTCACATTATACATTGTGATTGTAGCTTGCGACTGTGGTTAAATTGGTGGAGAATGAGGCGTTTGGTCAGAGTCGGGTCTCACAGACTTATATTCTAAATAAGAACTTGCATTTTACTCATATTTTCCCCGTTTGGGCCGTTTCTCCTATCTATCGGCTACATAGTTCATCGCTTCCGAACAGATGAATTGATAGTGCTAACACACCAGTGCTTTTGGATATTTGTATCGAATTACAAGCGTCTGATCCGTCATTCAATATTCAGTCGTCAGCCATTAAAATATTATCCACGTCAATAATCCAAAGACCTATTCCAAGACAATCATAGTATACATAAAAAGGCCAGTTACGCACAAGAGATAAGCGGTTATCAGTTCTCAATAATGTCGGCAACACATCATGATGTTCCAAAAATATCATATCCGCTGATCAGTATTCTTAATCCATATGGTATTCGTTGTAAAATCGTCTTCTAGAGAATGATATATTCAAAGTTTGGTTCCAATCCATACCTTGTAACTGGAGATATCGCACGGACAATAGATGCTATTGGATGGATAGATGGACAGAACTCACTATCGCAATACACGACCTCCACAGACAGAGGAATATATGACCTTTAATGATTTCTTGATTTGGGATCACAGTGACCTTTGAACTTGACCTAAATTTTGGCACACGACACATCGTCTTCCCTTAATATGTCTACGGACACAAAAAGTCAAGATTTTTACCTCCGTCGATCAGACGGAGGTCTAGGAATGCAACGTGAAATCTCCCGCCAAATAATTGTCATATGGGGAGCCCACGACTGATGTGATTTCCAATAGGGTTACATGGTTCCCGACGAAATTTTGAGGCAATGTTGTTGGACACAATTGAAATAATGGGGAACCCTCATTGCAATGCATTTCAATGGGCCTTGCTTCTGTAGTCGGGTTCCACCTCCCATCATGCTTCACGAGTTACGGGAGTGAGGTTGGCGGCTTCCAGCGGGAGATTCAACATGGCGGTTCCCTAGCTTGTAGAGATGGTCGATGTGATTTTTGCCGTTTTTCTGGTAAGTTAATTGCCGCCATTTTATGTCATTACAACACAATGATTCCTACTATACCACTCGTCATTTCCATATATCGGAAAGTATTTGTCGGCTGATGACTTATGCCGAAGCCAACCAAATAGTCCAAGTTGTTGTTGTTGCATATCAAATGCACGAGAGGTCATGCACGCACTGACTGGAAGACAACAGCACAATCGACGATGCCCTGATTTTTCTGATACTTTTTTTTGCTTTCAGTTGATGATACCCACCAGCCTGGTTTAAAAAAAACAGTTATTCAAAATTTTGCTGATAAATTATATTTCCTTGGGGAGGTGGGGGGGGAGAGGGTGCTATTTATTTTGGCCTTAATTTCTTGTGCATTCATCAAATATAATTTACCAGCATTATTGTAATGAAACATCAAATCACAGTTTATTGTTTGTCAAACGAAACCACATGTGTCTCTGTCTCAATTCCCATTTCAAAGGTTCATCCCCCAGCAACATACATGACAATTAACATTTCAATACACTGAATTAAAACTTATTCTTGAACCTATCAAATTACCTTGCCTCAGGATACCATTCTCAGCTTTACAGTCCATTTAAAATAGACGAGTGAAAACAGTTGAGTAATGGTTTGACTTTGCAGAAGCACCAAATTGATCTACCTGCTTGAGTCTGTAAACTTATTTAATAAAGCTGATAAATATATACATATACTTTTTGTTTGACAACATTGTAAACCTTTTCTTTCCATTTATCCTAACAGTTTAGTGACATCCACATTGTGTGCTGTGACACTTGTATGCCACAAAACCTCGTTGGAATATAATGCAGTTTCAAGTCCAGCTGGTATGTACATACACCATCAGATATCTTTTGATGAAAAATAATTTGCTTATTAAAACCTCATATTCTGAAAACTTATTCTGAATTGTAGTTGAATCAAAGGAATGTCTACATTCCACATGTAGGCCTACATATTGAGATGTTTGACTGATAGCATGGATGGAACCTTTCCCAATTTTTTTTCTTTTTTTTTAATTTTAAGCCCACACCACTGGTCATTTATTTGCCATACGATCACATTTCACATGCCTTGTTCAGCCTCCATGCATGATCTGGAACCAAACAGACACTATCACTAGATGAAAGAAGCAGATCCTGATATACATTTTAGGTTTTACCGATGCCAAATGACTTGAACAGAAGACAATTAGACAAAAAGAAAATCAATAAATATATCAATAAACAATCCTGTTCTAGATTATAATATCCTGGATTCTTATCTGTATCATGCTCATGCCACTAACATGAACATCATTGAACTCCAATCCAACCAGTGGTCAAGATCCATCATTGTTCTTCAGGATTCATATTATTGATCACTCATAGATTGGATTAAGTTCTCATAGTACTCAGTTCTCATTTCATACTTTTGCAAATTCTTGTAACATGGTCAGGTCCCAGTTCTATTAAGTACACGTATGAAAGGTGCGAACTGGTATAATGGATTTCATCTTGTTGTGTATGACGAAAGAATGAAATATAATGAAGGCCATCAACATTTTCAATGAAGTGAGTTTTGATATTAAATATGTATACAATTGATTCCAACCTGCAGGTCATGAATTCAGCACTTCTGATATCAGATGCAACAGGACTGTTACACAATGGATGTACTGGATGAAATGGAAAAACCAATACAGACTATCGATTGGTTCAGCTGTGTCAGAAATGTGTGGAATGACAGAGGTGGTGAAAATCAGAGCCAGTGATTGGCCACAACCCATTGGATATCAGCTGATTCCTCAGGAAATAAACATTACACATGTAATGACCACCTGCAGAGTGATATATGTGTCAATCGGTCAGACATTTCCAAGGATGCCCAGTTCTAACTTAAAACAACCATGCCGGACTTCATTCCTTCACTCAGAATAATTGGATCTAACTTTTACAAAACCTGCAGCTCCCAATAGCTCCTGGATCTAGAACACATAAATGAAGGGACCCAGTTTATCGGTGCTATGGCAAAAATATCATGTAGAATGGGATTGTGTGGATAATATCAGATCCATGGAAGTTGAAGTCCTGCAGCATGCTCCACAAATATCATCAAAGGTCATAAAACTTTCTGGTCTGCACCAGTGTGGATCTATACTTTTTTTTTACAAAATTATCTCCCTTGACCAGGTGAGGACTTGAATGTGTCTAAAATGATTTAGCTTCTAGAAACAAAGACTTCATTTCCTGAGTAGATGTAAAAACCGAACATATTTTGATTATTTTATTCAAATTTTAATTCCACTTCTGGTATATGTACATGTATAAAATACATACAGAATGAACTGCATACAGAATAACACAAAGAACAGGTATATGTATCTCATTACATTCTTAACCAAAGATCAATACCTGGGTGATATTACAACAATACCATGGTGTTATATATTGTTATGATTGGCTTAACTTTAGCTGCTGAAGATATTTCTAATTTGAGGGCAATGGGCAATCATACTAAATTTATTTTCATAACTTTATTTATTTTCACAATAAGCAACATAATCGAGATTAGCACAACATAATATAATAAGCATCATGGGTCTCCTTCAGTTTAGTGTAGACATATATACCCTTGAATATCTGTTACCATGATTCAGTCATAATATTGTCTGTAATATATTGATGTCGACAAGGAATAAACATAATTATTTGATAGTATTATTAATTGTATGTTGTTTATGATTAACATGAACTTTTCATTTGCTGTAATCCAGCCATTAATTCCATGGCCATTGATACAGTAGAGGATTCTCTCAATGATGATGCTATACTGTACACATACAAAATATGAAGTGTTGATGTGTAGGGCCTATAGCACAAAATCACAAGCAAGTTGGTAAAACTAGGCACACAGGGTCTCATTTCTGCCGCTAACGTGTTGATTTGGGTGGGGGCATCCTCTCAGGGGGAGGTGGGGTTGGGAAGGGGCCTAATGTCTCAAGCAGTATTCAAGGTTTTCCATCAATATACTCTATTCCATACCCCAATATTTCAAGCACGTGAAATCAGACAAAAATTATGTGCGGGGAATGTGACTTCCAAATCCCTGGCTGGGCATGCTAGTGGGGAACCCTCAATCCCAGGTTAATTACCATTGGTGGAGTTAACGTCCAACAAATGCAAAATTGAGCTGGGCATCCGGCCCTATGTTATTCAGTGATGTATTCCCCTACGAACCCTGTTGCCTCGACGGAGGTCTTTGCGCTCATCCAGAGCTTGTTAACAATGACATGAGTTTGGTGTCACAGTGACCTTTACCTACATTTTGGTACGTAACACATCGTTTCCCCCTGAAGTACCCACTGACAAACAAAATATTTTTAAGGATTTCCTGATTTTGGGATCACAGTGACCTTTAATATTGACCTATTTTTTATTATGCAACACATCTTTTCCTCCCATTGAATCCACTTACCAAAATTAGCAATTTTCAATAATTCCCTGATATTTGGGTCACATTGACCTCCTTTGAACTCGACCTACATTCGCTATGCTACACATCGTCCCCATAGGTTATTCACTCGCCAAACTTTGGAACTGTAGATTGAAAATTAATGATCACTGATTTCCTGATTTGTACGCCACAGTGATCTTTGACCTCTGACCACGACCTGGATTCCGGTATTCACTCACCAAAAATAGATCAGATATAGACCGGACACAGGGAACGAACAGACGGACAGAAATCGCCATCACATGATACGTCCGCCTTTTGGGCGGGCATATAAAAAGTGGTCGTTATATAAAAACACTTACTAGTATAATACAGCGGACATTATACACTATTACGAAATGGACGGATGAATGGGGATTCTAATTTTCGACCACAAAGACGACTGGCGTTATATTCTCAAACCTCCTGAAATGGACTGAAATCAAACATACAGTAAAATTTCTCGGAAGGGTATTTGCTCGCAAACTCATAAAGAAAGATCATATAGACTAACTGGTACTCAGATGTAACAAAGACATAAACCTTATGAAATCTGTCTCCGGAACAAACTGGGGAGCCAGTAAACGGTATTAAATTATACCAGTCAAGTATTCGCTCAAAAATAGACTATGGCTGTCTTGCTTACTAATCAACATGTAAGGAAACGCAAAATATAAAGGTGGTGAGAAAAGATGCCGGTGTACTGACAAGAAGTCATATCCCCCAAAAGTCCAATACTCTGACTGCATATCTAAACACATCACGAGAACCAAAAAATGATCCTAGTGATGATTTGTATCTCAGTCACCACACTTTCATTGTAGCTGTTCATGTAGACATCCTGAATGGTATGACAACACGGCCCATAGTACTGACTTGAGTGGTATTAGACACAAATATTCAAGAGCAATGATGTAACAGCCCTATGAAGTAATCTGATGGAAAGTGATTAACTATGCCTGTGAGGTTCGACGTCAACCAAGCGCTTCATTCTCCACAATGTTAACCACAGTCACAAACTACAATCACAATGATTTGTACAGAGGGCGAACCTCGGAGAGGAAACGACCAGCAACAGAATCTGAACATATACATATTACAATTAAACACAACATATAAAGATGGTGGAAAAAGATGCCGGCGTACTTAAAAGAAGTCATATGGCCCCGAAACCGTAATTCTGACTGCATATCTAAACACATCACAAGAACCAAAAATCATCCCAATGATGATTTGAACTTCAGCCACGCTTTTATTGTAGCTGTTCATGTAGACATATTGAATGACATGACGGCCCCTAGCACAGGCTTGAGCGGTATTACAATTGAAGCGATTTGATTACATTTGAATTAAAACACAATTGAAACGAATTGCTAGAATGCAATACTCGGCCCTTAAAATAACAAGCGCTGGATGAGCGCAAAGACCTCCGTCGAGGCAACAGGGTCCGTAGGGGAATACATCACTGAATAACATAGGGCCGGATGCCAAGCTCAGTTTCGACTTTATTGGACGTTAACTTAACCAATGGTAATTAACCTGGGGTTGAGGGTTCCCCACTAGCATGTCCAGCTGCATGTGTAGGGATGTGGAAGTCACATTCCCCGCAAATAAGTTTTTTCTGATTTCACGTGCTTGAAATATTGGGGTATGGAATAGAGTATATTGATGGAAAACCTGGAATACTGCTTGAGACATTAGGCTCCTTCCCACCCCCACCTCCCCCTGGGAGGACGCACCTACCCAAATCAACACGTTAGCGGCAGAAATGAGACCCTGTGTGCCTAGTTTTACCAACTTGCTTGTGGTTTTGTGCTATGGGCCCTACACATCAACACTTCATATTTTGTATGTGTACAGTATAGCATCCTCATTGACAGAATCCTCTACAAAACACACCTGATTTTACCGACACTCCGTTCTGATCTGTCTCAGCATCATGTGATGATTCAATGCGCTCGGAATGATTTTGTATACTGGTGTTACAGATCACCTTCACCATAATGTATCAATTACCATGAACATGTATCACATTCATATTGAATGATGATGGCTGATGAGAATATTGCCCATATGGAACAAATGGCTGGATTCCAGCGAATAAAAAGTTAATGTTAATCATAAGCAACATACAATTAATAATACTATCAAATAATTATGTTTATTGCTTGTCGAGATCAATATAATACAGACAATATTATAACTGAATCATGGTAACATATATTCAAGGGTATATATGTCTACACTAAACTGAAGGAGACCCATGATGCATATTATATTATGTTGTAAAACTTCACTTGCTAATCTCGATTATGTTGCTTATTGTGAAAATAAATGAAGTTATGAAAATAAATTTAGTATGATTGCCCATTGCCCTCAAATTAAAAATATCTTCAGCAGCTAAAGTTAAGCCAATCATAACAATATATAACATCATGGTATTGTTGTAATATCACCCAGGTATTGATCTTTGGTCAAGAATGTAATGAGATACATATATACCTGTTCTTTGTGTTATTCTGTATGCAGTTCATTCTGTATGTATTTTATACATGCACATATACCAGAAGATCCAATTATTCTGAGTGAAGGAATGAAGTCTGGCATGGTTGTTTTAAGTTAGAACTTGGCATCCTTGGAAATGTCTGGCCGATTGACACATGTATCACCCTGCATGTGGTCATTACATGCGTAATGTTTATTTCGTGAGGAATCAGCTGATATCCCATGAGGGAGGGGGAGGGTGTGATTTGCACAATACTATGCGGCCAATCACTGGCTCTGATTTTCACCACCTCTGTGATACCACACCTTTCCGACACAGCTAAACCAATCGATAGTCTGTATTGGTACTTCCAAGTTCATCCAGTACATCCATTGTGTAACTGTTCTGTTGCGTCTTGTATCAGAAGTGCTGAATCCATGACCTGCATGTTGGAATCAATTGTATACATTTAATACCAAAACTCAGTTTACTGAAAATGTTTATGGCCTTCATTATATTTCATTCTTTCATCATACACAACAAGGTGTAATCCACTATACCGGTTCTCACAGCATACGTGTACTCAATAGTATTGGGACCTGAATGGTATCCTTACTCAAGGTAATTTGAGAATAGATTCAAGAATAATTTTTAATTCAGTGTATTGAAATGTTAATTGAGATGAACCTTTGAAATGGGAATTGCAGGCCTGCAAGTGGCTCACAGTGAAAATATAGGAGGAAATTTGCAAAAATATAGGAGAAATATAGGAATTTTCAGAATAAAATATAGGAAAATATAGGAAATAAAGGAGTGTAAGACAGGTCTGTACTACATTGTGTGTTCCAAACTTGGTAGTTTTCTGGTGTTTAATCAAATGACTTTCACGTCCTAGTGAAGGTCACATACCGTACAGACAGGTATCCACATGGGATTTCTCGACTCTCTATACAACAATCCCTCATCAGGACCTTATTGACCGTCTAAGTTCATTAATAGTATCTGTGTTCAAGAAAACTGATCGTAGATATATTAATGTCAGAAGCCATAAAGCATTCTTTAGCTCTACTACATACAAGAGATATCATTCATGGGATGTTTCTTTGTTTATAGAGTTGCTTGAATTTCTCATTGAAAATATCTATGTGAAATTTGGCAACACAATATATCAGCAGCATATAGGTATTCCAATGGGTACTAATTGTGCACCCCTGTTGGCTGACCTGTATCTGTTCTCTTATGAATATGACTATATGCAGGCGCTTTCAAAAACCGATCCATTCAAAGCCCGTTCCTTCTCATTCACCAAACGCTATATAGACGATCTTCTCGCTGTGGATAATCGCTATATAAATGACGCAGTGAAGGATATATATCCACCTTCACTGGATTTGAAGGAAACTACAGATAGCCCTACAGGCATCATATTTAGATCTATATCTCTATAACGAGAGATCCTGAAGGATGGCGCGGGTTTGTCCAATAATTGTAAGCTAATAACAAGAGGATTTTTTTGTCCATTGTTACCAAGAACAAACCATTGATTTGTAATTTTGTTTGCAGAATTTTGAATTTGAGTGAAAAAGATCGAAAAGGGGACAGTATATTAAACAATGGCTTTAGTCTTTATTTTTCAAGGAAATGACTTGATAAACAGGGGATTATTTTGGGAAGGGCGGGAAGAAATGGTATTGTCTTTAAATACGAGAGGAACGTAATATGCGCAAGCAGTTATGCTGTTTATATTTTATGTCAGTTAAAATTTAAACCAATCCGTAGGGCCTACCTCCTTAACATTGCGATGTGAATGTTTTGTGAAACAATGTTCTTTGAGAATGAAACGTTTCATGTTAATGAAAGTTCATGGACGAATGTCTTCGAAAGAACTGTTTTAGTAGGGGAATGGCGGACGTATACCTTCAATACATGGGACATCGATACTTCTGCAATGGCAAAGACACAAAGTAACTTATACTTCTCAATCTTCAAAATATCATTCGCCATGGCGGTCAAGATTTTTAACTGCCTACTTTGGAGACAAGTCATTTTTCAATGATCAATCTCTCTATTAACTAATGAATTTATATCGGAGGTGACTGAAATCGTTATTCCTGTTCCACCTGGGGGTCGGCATGCCGAGTTTCAGTCCTGAAGGAGTTGTTTCCCCTCGTAGGGGTCGCCCGATTTGGAACTGGAAGTGTGACCCGGAATTAGAAAAACAACATCGTGAATAAACGAGACCCCTGTTGCTTCTTCATAGTTTGTCCGGGAAAAATTTGTATACCACGCTATAGTGCAGAAATTTAGGCATAAATTACGACTTTACCGTTGGTCTGGAGACATATACTGAGGCCGGTAGCCGGTACTGACCATATAGTGGTTCGAAACTGGGGCACATACTGAACCAGTGACATAAGTTTCAGTACACATCAAATTTTTGTTTTTGAAAAAAAAAACAAAACAAAAAAAACGTTCTCATTATTAGTCGGGACACATAATAAGCTAAAAAATAGCCAAAACTAGATCGGGAACCTTGGTGTCCATGACGAATGAGTAAAAGAAGGTTCTGGACTGTTACCATTTCAAGCATATGAGCTGGCAGTGAGAAATGAACTGATAAATTTCCAATCTTCATGATCATCTATCGTCACAGACAGAATTCCAGTGTTCTCAATTGTTTAGTTTATTTTACAAACAGCACAAACTGGATCTAAAGAAAGTTTTTTTTTTTACTAAAATCGTCTGTGTGGATTTGAAACAAGCCGCGTTCAATATATTCTACCTTCCGGTGTTGGAAACTGGGCCCTTGCTGGTTCAATCTCATACTTCACGACTTTCGGTTCACTCGATTTGCAATACATCGATCATCCCCACTGTTTTCCTCAAATATCACCTCCGGTGATCGATTTATCAGAGGAATTAACTTAGCACAGGTCGCGGAACACCACGAGGGTGAGTCACGCATCGAACACCGCCATGCATGATGATGAACACAATTCACAAATGCCTTCGTTCCAAAAGAAAATCAATATTCCAAACTACGATACCTACGATACCATACTTGCGTGTTTCATCAGTGTTAACAGTGAAATTATCCGTTATGTAGTTCAGTGTTGTCCGCTAAAACGCTTGGGGTTCTTTATTTTATGTAAATTATGAATGAACAATAGGAGAACATATCTGCCAACTCACTTGTGTCAAAATGGCTGCCGATCTAAACTGAAACATACATCCCAATACTCTAAGTCAGCCATACAAAGCTGTCGTTGGATGAAACCTCGTTTTGATTAGGCGCACCACCTCTGCTCAGTGAACAGGGCGGGGTAAACTGCTAAGTGGGATATATATCCCAACTGGGATAAAATATCCCACATTGGATATCATTTTTATACTTCCATGATTGCAAGCTGGCATATTTTGCTACCGTAGTTATCGTGTTCGTATAAAGGCATACAACAGTGGTGAGTTATACTGCAAACAACAACACCAAAAAAAAATAATGCACGTAATTGTAATTGATGCGCATGTGCGGGGGTGGATAGACATTTTTTTTCCGGTGGCAAATTTTGACTTTTGTTTTTCTGTTTTTTTGCTGACTTTGTGGTACAACTCAGGCCCCATCGTGTAGTTGGATGGAATATTGGCCACTATTACGTGTTCCGAGTGTGTGGTGGACCGTCTCTGAGGTTATTTCGACAGAAAAACTGTGATTTTCGAGTACCTGCCTTTCTGTCGACAGGCCGCCATTTTGGTCCGGTGTCGGAATATGGTCCACTCATCATGATTGCGTTCCGCCATCTTGTTAACAAGCCAGAACTCAAAAGACTGTATACGGGTGACAGTATTATTTCCACCATTACCCAACATATCATCTATCATCAATGAACTGCTTTTGCAGTCCACGTGATTTAGTAATTCAATTAATATGAAATAGGCAAAGCCTAGAAGCGAACGCAGATAGAAAATCTGCCTCCTCTTCTGGCTTTACCTATTACATATCAAGTTAGAAAATTCAAATGAAATTCTCAATATTATACTCTGCGAATGCAGTGGAAAAAACAGAGATTTGGATGGGAATAATAATAATAATTTAATTTATTGCACAATACAATTTCAATTCAATTCATTCATTTACACCCAAACCACTCTCTGTGATATATGGGGCAAAATACATGGATAACTGTTCGAAACAGCTTTTAAACAAATATACAATTATCACAGTAAAACAAATTAACATGGAGTGTCAAGTAAACTTACAATCAGCATAACCAAGTTTGAAGTTTAGATTCTTTGTTGTATATGATAATAAATTGATATATTAACGATGCTGCTGACAGTTCATCTATGAACTCTTTGCCTACGGAATAAATATTCACAACTGGCTGGATGCAAAAATATTAATTTCCACATATGGTACAGTGACGTCGCCAGTTCCGACCCACTTCCCAAAATATTGCTTCTTGTCACAACAAAGATCCCATGAAATCTTAAAACATTTGGTGCATTCGAACGAGTTGATCAACCTTCCAATTATGGTTAAACTATATTATACATTAATTGGTTTTGTTAGGAGATAGATTCACAGACCTACTCCATACGCAGGACTACATCGGTCTGAGTACAAACACCATGACCCGTCGTCATGAAAAAACAGTGTCGTCTGCTGGCGTTTCTGATCAAAGTGTTGATGTTTAGTTTCTCACATATAATTATCATATGGTACTACGTCTCTGTTATAAATGTATTCATTCGCGTGTCACTCCAACGGCTACCCGCTCCATCGTTGACAACAGCTGACGGAGCCAGTTCCGAACCACCATCATTCATGGATGGCCAAGCTGGGCCGTACCATGGCCTGAAAAGGTCTTGCAAACACTGCGTTCAATACATAAATTCGTAACTCGTGTGCTGACTCGCATTGCTTTTCTTTAATCTGCTACCCAGAGGTAGAATAAATAAAACTACCAGCGGTTAACGTTTTTTCCATTGAGTATACTCTTCTAAATCATCGGAGATATTTCAGGGCCTTAATGTATCTTCCCAGCTTCCCAATGTGATCAGCTCGACCATATCACTATCACCCCCAACCCGCATTCTTTAACACCAAATGTAAAATTATGAAAGCAAGACATGCAAAAGGAAATATTCAGCTAGGCCCCTATTTTGGGAGGAAAGATATCATGTTGTCGATTACATTTTACATATCGGAGTCAAAGGTCAATGCCAAAACGAGGCTGGATCGGAACTGGCGACAGTGGGTCGGAACTGACACCTCTCATTAGGAAATGTAATCTTATATTCCCTGGAGTTCAGTTCATCACCAGCTGAGTTACTTTGTTAATAAATTCTTTGGGCAATTGTACTGTGATCCTGATAATGATTTTGCCAATCAAACCCTCTCTTTTTGAAACAGATGAATATTTCACTTTTGTGGGTCGGAACTGGCGACGTGTCTGTATGATGGCCCTAACATTTTTCCATGGGTACCGTAGGTAGGGTAAACTATATATTTTTAGACAACTCACCTTTATTATGGGATGTAGAAAATTTCTGGTTTTAGGGTTGTCCGAAGTACACCTATAAAAAGAGTTCCAAATTGTTTATTCTTTCTCAGACCAAAATAGTTATCCTTCAGTGATTGACAGGCTTTGTAGGCCTATTTATATAGTCACTTAACATGTACTTAATCTCTAATCTGTATTAAATAATACTCTATTAATTGTTTTCTTTTGAGATATCAGATTAATACGCACTAAAGTATGGAAGCCTGCTATGGTCACTCTTCCAAAGATTGACCTCAGTTCAGAGAAATACAGTTCAGGAGGCAACATGTACATGTGTAAAGAGCTGCCCTACCATAGCTCTTGGGGCTGTACATGTATCTATGCTGGGTCTAGTTTCTGAAGAATGAAGAGGTCAAGCTAAAACTAGGTCATCACATGGACTGGTGTTAGGAATATATGTACATGTATGTAGTGAAATTAATGAATCAATTGAACTTAAACTTAGAAATAATACTATTTGACATGTCTGAGAACTGAAATATTCTGAGATGGATGCCTTGCCACTTGTGTTCTAATACTTTCATTCAGTGCCAGTACCGGGTGTATGTATAATAGTAGTACCACTACATACGGATCAGCTTGGTATTATGGCCAGTTTTTCGTGTGTTTTTTGGGGGGCTTTTTCAAACAAATAGATACTATTTTGAATTGAAACTCTGGGAAAGAAATCTGCTGCTCAGGAAGCAGCTATATCTCCACTATTGCTACCAGTCAATCAATTGTCTCTGAAAATGATACTCGGGTGAGTCGGGTATGACAATCAGTTAAAAACTATTTTTCCTGTGAGCCATTAATTAGAAAATACTAATTTACAAATGGAAGTACAGTGCAATAAAATCTAGATTATGCAAAGAAAACTTCACTTGCGATGGATGGTATCTGGCCCAACCCTCGATCAAACAATAGCATTTATCTTCTGAACCACCTTTCTATATATGCCCATGAGCCTAGTTACAATCCTTAAGCTTTGGGGATTCATATAAATAAAAACTTATGATGGAAATCATTCTTGAATTGTTTGTTGTTGTTTTTCAAGTCGGGAGAAAAAAACCCACGCACAACTTACGAAGTTACGTCGCCCACACGGGATGGTGACGCCATGCTTGGAAAACCCCTTTCATTTGTTCCATTTCATGAGGCTATCTATATATTACAATCATTGATGCTTTGGTGATTCATATAAATAAAATCTGATGATGGAAACCTTTCTTGAACTTGTATGTTGTCTAGTCAGTAGAAAAGAAAACACAACACACGACGGCCGCAGCCGCCATTTTTTGAGTTTCCCCACACAATTGTCTCCCGACATGACGTTATTTGGTGATTCCCGATGTAATAAACTCTAAATCGAGGCTGAAAAGAATGTAGCCAGTGATTCATATACATTGTATCACGGGACCGTTAATTGGTCAATTTTTTGCTACGAGGCCGAAACAACCAATCACAGGTGTGTTTAGATAAGGCTATCAAGAAGCCGCTGACAACGGCTTTTCGGCGCAAGTTTAAGAAATGTGAGCCACTCACATTGGATGAGCTTGTCAATCTCATGCTCGATCCCCCTAATGATGTTGCTACAATAGTGGCACGCTTCATCAATATACAATGCGTTCCAACTGAGAAAATGCAAAAATTTAATTGTCCCAGTGTGTGATATTCTCTCTCAAATATATTTTCTCAACTTATTATTGTTCCGCGATGCTGCGCTTATAGACAGGATAAGGCACTCAACAGTGCTATATTTACAGGTTACATGTAAGGCCTAGCCATGTTGGACTGGGATTCGTATTGATCTATATCAAGTTCTTCACAGTCACAAGCTACTGTTATCACTACTCCTTGATTTTTGCCTGGTCATGTTCATATCTCACAAGTTGTTTGAGTGTTATTGTATTCAGTCCTTAATGGACATGTAAATTGTTTTTATGATACAATAAAGTTTAATTGAATTGAACAACTTGCCGTAGGCAGTGAGTTAAGTAACTTTTGGCAGCAATTAATATAAACAATCACTGGGTGAAATGTACTGGTTTCCAAAAATGCGGATTCTTGGCGGAAACCAGTTGGAAACTGTAACACCCCATTTCCAGCCTGTTTCCGTGATGCGGAAACCAGTGGAAACAGGTGTTTTTGTTTCCGCCAAGAATCCGGTGCACGGAAACTGAACAGAAACCTGTTGTTAAGTTTCCGCCCAAATTACGCTTCACCGGAAACGGGTGGGAAACTGATGTGAGTTTCCGCTCTGTTTCCAATGCATCGGAAATGGAGCGGAAATGGACCGGAAACTGCTATCAAGTTTCTAGCCTGTTTCCGGTTGCGCAGAAACAGGTCGGAAACTGACATAGGTTTCCGCTAAGATTCCGGTGCACGGAGACTGGACGGAAAGCTGTCCTTAAATTTCCGCCCAGATTACGCTTCAGCGGAAACGGGTGGGAAACTGATGTTAGTTTCCGCTCTGTTTCAAATGCATCGGAAATGGACTGTAAACTGGTACTGGAGTTTCCGACCTGTTTCCGCTCGAGCAGAAACAGCTTGGAAACCAACGCGAGTTTCCCCCATGTTTCCAATCCAGCGGAAATAGACTGGAAACTGCTATTCAACTTTCCAGTCGGTTTCCGCTTGAGCAGAAACAGATCGGAAACTGACCTAGGTTTCCGCCAAGATTCCGGTACATGGAAACTGGACAAAAACCTGTTGTAAAATTTCCGCCAAGATTCCGCTCCAGCGGAAACTGGTGAGAAACTGATGTCAGTTTCCGCTCGGTTTCCAATGCAGCAGAAATGGACTGGAAACTCGTATTCAAGTTTCCGACCTGCTTGCGAAATGGCTCGGATACCAACGTGAGTTTCCGCTCTGTTTCAAATCCAGCGGAAATGGACCGGAAACCGCTATCAAGTTTCTAGCCTGTTTCAGGTTGCGCAGAAACAGGTCGGAAACTGACATAGGTTTCCGCTAAGATTCCGGTGCACAGAGACTGGACGGAAAGCTGTCCTTAAATTTCCGCCCAGATTACGCTTCAGCGGAAACGGGTGGGAAACTGATGTTCATTTCCGCTCTGTTTCCAATGCATCGGAAATGGACTGAAAACTGGTACTGAAGTTTCCGACCTGTTTCCACTCAAGCAGAAACAGCTCGGAAACCAACGCGAGTTTCCCCTATGTTTCCAATCCAGCGGAAATAGACTGGAAACTGCTATTCAAGTTTCCAGCCGGTTTCCTCTTGAGCAGAAACAGATCGGAAACTGACCTAGGTTTCCGCCAAGATTCCGGTACATGGAAACTGGACAAAAACCTGTTGTTAATTTCCGCCCAGATTCCGCTCCAGCGGAAACTGGTCAGAAACTGATGTCAGTTTCCGCTCTGTTTCCGATGCAGTGGAAATGGACTGGAAACTGGTATTGAAGTTTCCGACATGCTTGTGAAACGGCTCGGATACCAAGGGGAGTTTCCGCTCTGTTTCAAATCCAGCGGAAATGGGCCGGAAACCGCTATTAAGTTTCTAGCCTCTTTCCGGTTGCGCAGAAACAGGTCGGAAACTGACATAGGTTTCCGCTAAGCTGTCCTTAAATTTCCGCCCAGATTACGCTTCAGCGGAAACGGGTGGGAAACTGATGTTAGCTTCCGCTCTGTTTCCAATGCATCGGAAATGGACTGGAAACTGGTACTGAAGTTTCCCACCTGTTTCCGCTCGAGCAGAAACAGCTCGGAAACCAACGCGAGTTTCCCCCATGTTTCCAATCCAGCAGAATGATTTCGCATAAATTAAACATGGCCGCCAAAGTTTCCAACCAATCAGGTCCAGATTTAATAGGGTTCTGGGGCACGAGCATATGGATGTACTCTGCAAGTTTGGTGTGCCTAGGGTAAGTCGTTCTAAAGATATCTTGGTAACGAGAAAGGTGTGACGGACAGACGGACGGACAGACGTACATGACGACGACAATACCCGTCGGCCAAATTTTGGCCGAGGGGTAAAAATGAGTAATTTGACCTCTGGCGCCTCACACTCACTTGATCATCCTCATCGTCCTGCAGCGTACAAATTAGAGAGCAAATCATGATTAAATACAGTGGCCAGTCTTACGAATGGATGTGTCTCTGCGACTGTGATTAACTTGTCACGTGAACCAGTCAAACCTTTGCCATCACAGTCGTAGAGATAACCCTGTTCATGAGACGGGCCACTAATACATATACAAAGGTCATTGGATGGTAGCCCATGCATAGCATCCTAGAAAATGGACACCTAATTTACAGACCAGAAAGTGTAAACCATCCTGCCTAAATATTCTCTCTTATATACCAAGGCGATCTGATGGTTGCCCATGCATACCATCCTAGAAGATGGAGACCTAATTTACTTTAACCAGTAAGTGTAAACCATCCTGCCTAAACAGACACCTAAATATTCTCTCTTATATACCAAGGCGATCTGATGGTAGCCCATGCGTACCATCCTAGAAAATGGAAACCCAATTTACATTAACCAGTAAGTGTAAACCATCCTGCCTAAACAGACACCTAAATATTCTCTCTTATATACCGGTAGGCGATCTGATGGTAGCCCATGCGTACCATCCTAGAAAATGGAGACCTAATTTACTTTAACCAGTAAGTGTAAACCATCCTGCCTAAACAGACACCTAAATATTCTCTCTTATATACCGGTAGGCGATCTGATGGTAGCCCATGCGTACCATCCTAGAAAATGGAAACCCAATTTACATTAACCAGTAAGTGTACATGTAAACCATCCTGCCTTAACAGACGCTGAAATATTCTCTTATATATCAAGGCGATATGATGGTAGCCCATGCATACCATCCCAGAAAATGGAAACCCAATTTACATTAACCAGGAAGAGTAAACCATACTGTCTAAACAGACACTGAAATATTCTCTTATATATCAAGGCGATATGATGGTAGCCCATGCATACCATCTCAGAAAATGGAAACCCAATTTACATTAACCAGGAAGTGTAAACCATACTGTCTAAGCAGACACCGAAATATTCTCTCTTATATACCCAGGAGATTTGAAAATGGAGACCTAATTTACATTGACCAGTACCATTCTACAAAAAAATCTACAATCATCTTGCAAAAAACACCTATTCCCTATCACCTTTTGGATAAAAAACTAACACTAGCCAAGTGAACAGACAAAAAACAAATAATTCGTTCTTCAGCTGCAAGTAAAATGTATTGTCCCATGACATACAGAAATAGTCCATTGACATGGAATCTTGGACTGATAGAAGCTCCACAGAACAATTACATGAAACAATCATTTGGCAGATGAACAATCACTAAGCATTTCTGGTTACCAACACTGGTGATCTTATATGCACATCTACCCATTATGCGCTGAACTGGCAAGTATGTTGCAGGACCATCATTCTGAGACTTTGTTTCCCAAACAGAGACTGGAGGCAAATAACCCAAGGAATTACTACAGGTTTTGAACCATTCCACCACAGCAATAATGTGTGTTAAACATTTACCATCTGTAATTTCAACTGTATGCTCTAAGTAATGTTTCACTTTTGCGGGACGGCATGCTGCATCATCAGAGATCATTCCAGCATTGTCGGCCCAAGAGGCATACACAATGCTTGAATGTTCAGATCGTGTGTTAGCAACTCCATGTAAGTGTGCACCAATATGAACAGATTTGACTTTCCTACAGACAGAATTCAACTGAGTCAGGTGAACACCATGACCATATAATGCCCTATACATCTGAAGCAAACAAGCCTTCTGTTCATCAGCAAGTAATATCAACTGAAAACCAGACTGTTTATACTGAACCAAGGAAAGATCTGACCATACAGATCTGTCAACATCACCTAATTTACAAGTTGGGGCTGAAAGTAAGTCAAGCCTCTCCTTTGGATCAATGTTAGGTAATTTCCTTATATCTGCTCCCAGCAACCTATCAATGTGTCCCTGAAATTGGCCAAAGTCTCTAGACTTTAGATCTCCTACAAAATTAATTTGCTGAAACTTTCTCATAAGCTGGGTTTCTATTGACCTATTATTTGTTGTAAAATCTCCCATAATGCCATTATACCGCTCAAAACTGAAAAGCCAAAACCCATATACAGGACCGTAATTCAGCACAGAATCTCGTATGTGACAATGGAGGTGCATGTTTGGTGTTATGATGTTGCTACCATAAAGGGACTCGGTTTCCTTACAAAACTTCACAAGCAGAGAATGAGCTATGTCTAAATCTGTTACTGATATACATGGCCGGCATAAATACTTGCATGCAAGAACAAAAGTCTGCCATACCTTTAAGTGGTTATGGGGTAGAACATTAGACAAAGCATACACGGAATAAATCAAAACCCAATTCTTCCACTCCTGTGCAGTGAACTGACCAAAATTTGAATGTATATTAGAGGGAAGCCTACCAGTGTCAGAGCTAACATTCAAATTTCTGATCCTTTCTGACAATGTCGTAAGATTCTGCTTTGTGAGAATATCAGTATTTATCCAGTGACATAACATCTTCTTTGCCGTCCCCAGAAACAAATTGTGCATTGGATCAACCACTAAAAAAGAACAAGGTTCAAAATACTCAAGTTCTAATAAAACTGTGTACCGATAACCACTGGATTTTTCAACATTAGCCTTATGCGTGAATGTCTTAGCGGATTCTGCTTTCTTCGAGAATTTAATGTGATCTGCCCTACACCTTTTATTCCAATTACCAAGATCAAAACCACCACAACACCTTTGACCACTACCATCTACAAAAGACTTTTTGCAAAACGAGCACCCTTGTGTAGCAGCATGGCTCAGAAAGCCACATACTTTCCTTGCAGCAGGGATATCAGCTACCACACAGCAATGCTAATCTGACAACCACTGGGTCTGCAGCTCCTAAGGGGTTGAGTTTTACACCTTTCCAAAGACATTTCAGCTCATCTACCAGGGGATTTAAGAAAGAATTCAAAGTTTCTGGTTCTTTCCTCAAAGCCGGAATTACGCCCACAAGAATGACATTTCTGGTTTAAACCGAATTTCTCTGGGTAAATTCATAAGTACAAGATACACGACACCAACTGATACATCCCTACGACGCTTATAAGGCTGAAACCAATCCACATTAAGCATAGCACCATAATGATAAGAGCTGTCCAAGAAAGGAACGCCACCAACACTTCTGAACCTATTCCATGTGTCGCCATCGTAAATATCAGCTAAAGAACCATCTGAAACCATTCTATTTTTCCATTTCTGACAAATATCATCAAACCCTGGTCTCTGTAAAAACTGCTCTAGATAATTGATAACACTCTTGTAGCAGAATACTTTCAGTGGATAAAATAATTTTCTCCCAGTTTCTGTTACATGTTCTTTCACCAGTGGGGACTGACATGGAACTTTACCCTGCCTCCTAGAGGAGCCACTACCTACTGACCTACATGAATACACCAGATTATCACAAACCTTTGCAACAGTTCGACCATTAGTACCTCCAAAAACAACACTAGTATACCTATATAATGCATAGCAATTGGGACAGACTACATACTTCGTAAAATCATCCCTCACAAATCCTAAGAAACGCCTCATCATGAATAAGGACATCGGAAACAATGAAGCCACAACTGATAGAAATGGAGCATACTGCCCCATGAAAGTAAATACCTGGTGGAACAGAATTAGTAAATGTTCCATACACTTGTTACTAAGAAGATGACTGCACTGAAGAAAACAGAGAGAGTACAGGAGCCAAAACACAAAACTTCTTGCTTTAGTGATATACCTCTGGTCTACATTTACTGGTAAAGGTTGAGTTTCACTCTCTTCTACATCTCGCATCATCTCCTCAAGCTCTTCATTATCCCAAACCACTTCCCTGCCAGGAGGAGATTCTGCATCACTTGCACATGTATCTTCAGTCTGAAAGAGAATAATATTATACAATTCAGTGACACTCCGACACTCCTGGTTTGGGGGAAAAGGTACATTTGAGACACCCGGATTCAAAATCCTGGGTAAAAGCCTGTGTTATACTTTTTAAATCTGTCTGTCAAAAATTAAAATTTTGTTTTTAAAACTTAAATTTGATGAAAATTGAAATTTCGAAATTTGACACTGGATCAAGAAGATAAAATCAAGCTTTGATAACTAGGTTGGTAGATGTCGTGTACAAAATTTCTAGTGAATTGGTCCAATAGTTTTGGAGGAGATGTCTCTTGAGGTTTTTTAATGACATGCAAAATTTTGACCATGGCACCCAACATATAATGCCCAGCTTTTGATATATAATATATAATAGTGAACCTAAACGATTTCAATAATGCTACCTGGTCAGGTATGGCCCAGGTACCCTTAGTGATGGCTTTTGCTCTGAAGCTGAACATACAACTGCAGACAGATACTGGTACTCACGAAAACAGTCTGCAGAAAGAGTTACGAAATAAGCATTTAGTTTCCTTTGAAATAAAATATAGAGATTGAACATAGATGAATTATCTCCCTTAAAAAGATTATTTTCAAATTACTGGACATCACACAAAAACATTTATTAAATTGTGTAGAACAACCAATCGGGTATAAAAATGAAGTAATTTCATAGTCTCAAATAAAAAAGTGAAAGGAATAAAAGTACATGCCAACACTTGAAATTCAGAGAGCTCCTGGACTGATGAACACTGTTCAGTATCTTGAGCAGACATCTCAACGGGGAAGTCAGCATCACTCTCTTCATCTGAAATGATGAAAGAAAACTACAGATATTACCACATTATATGTATTTACTTACAATACATGTAAGTTGGTACACAGCATTCACTATGAACATTAATTCTGAATTGATATGCATAGTATATTGGTAAATTCACCGAATCAACCCAGGAATCGAATGGAATCATGTAGCTATCACAGCTACATGTATGTGTATTCCTTCACTGACCAGTCTGTGTGCATAGCCCTCAAAACAGGGACTGTTGTCTGCATTGACACTGACAAACTATGATATGAGCAGTTCAAGTTACTGAGGAGTTAAAACAACCATAAAATTTTGTTTCTATTAACAATAAACAATAAACATAATGTACATAATATATCATTGACATTGGCTCAGAATATTAATCTTTGTCAGTGAACATTGATCTTTTGATATACATGTAAATTAATTTGGTGAAATATATCTATCTGTTTTCACACTTTCCAGAGTTCAACTCGCCAACTCAAAATTTTTTAATTAAACAAAAGGAGCAGCCAAAATGTGATGTCATTATTGCAAATACAAGTACTTTTGAGACTAGATAACTGATCATTCCTTACCTGAAGATGTTTCATATCTTTGTCTCTTATAGTTAGAGGCCAAGGGTTCATTTCTGATGTGCTGTTCCCTGCGGGAATGTCGAAATGCAGTCATTCGTGAAACATAACTGTTACAATGAAAACAGTATGTTTTTTCTGCAAAGCAAAAATCAAATCAGCTAACAGATGGCAATTACATGTAGGCCTACAGTTGATGAATTGAGTCTACAACTATACAGCTGTATTCCCTGAAATCTGTCTAAAAATGCCCTACAACTGTAAATTCTGAATTTCTCCGTGCATGTGCATTTGCGTGACCTTATTCATAGAGCACAAAATCAAGCTCATTTCCTATATAATCTGCAAATTTGGCCAATTTTCCAGTGTAACTTCCTGAAATTTTATAAACCGGAGGTCAGAAAATGAAACTGCTGCGGAATGGGATTATTTTGGAGAGTAGCTAGTACACGATCTTTATATTCAGATGCAGACAAAGTGTGGTCTTTCAGATTTTTCTCACCTCCGTTACATAAATCCAATACCAGTAAATTCGGAAAGTTTGGCTGAAAACTTGGCCAAATTTGTAGATTATGTAGAAAATAAGCTTACTTTTCTGCCCCGTGAATAACAGGTAGCGGGAAATCATGTGGATAGAGCAATTCTGAATTTACTGCAGAAGGGCATTTTTTTACTCATCCTGTACATGTATGTCTGGAATTAAATATTGACACACAGCTATCATTTTTTTTATTTTATAGGCTGAAGGGTATATGCGTGTGTATGCAATATGAATCATATATTGGAATGCTACTTACTCATAGCATGACTCTTCTCCATTTCTCTGTACACTTCTTGCACTCAGACAGGCCAGTGATTACAATCTACAATCTCTTATCTGTAGCAAAAATATGGTAGTTGTCGTCGTCGGGCATGTACATGTAAATACACTGTGCTAAATGGTGACAATTTCAGGATGTTAGATGCAGCATAACTGTGATTTTTGATTGATTGATTGAAATTGTAGTTTAAGGGCCGCTTCCCATACGGATTTCGCGGCCCATCAACTCAATGTTTTATTTAAATTTCACGGTACATTTCTTTGTTAATTTGAGATCTTTTGCAGCGCTAGATATTAAAATAAATAATTAAATAATGAATAACAATAACAATAACAATGAGGAAATATAAATACTAGTAGAGAAGAGTCGCTATGTACAAGTCGTTAAGTCTGTTATTGGTTTTTATACTGGAAAATATTTGTTATAATCGCGTGGATGATTCCTTTGCCTCTTTATAACTGTGATATGTTCTGCTTTTCTTTTTGACTTATTGGTGCATATATACCAGCAGGTACAACAGTCACAATTAACATGACAAAGTCTCATGCTGACCTCTCAAATATAACTTCCAGCTTACATGCGGACAGGTCATATTGTTTCAATGGCATCAAATTGGCCATTCAAACATTGCTAACAATGCTCAATTATCTTGTCTGAATTCTTTATTTTTTAATTACAGTGCAGCAAGACTTTTACATGTAAATTTTGTTAGCGGTACGGTACAGAGTTATTCACTTTATTTGCGCAGCTGATTTGTTTTTACAGCGCCCACTTGTAGAAAACAAAAAGATGACAATAATATCAGAGCAACTAACTAACTGAGTTAGCCTCTCCCCCCCGCGTGACTGATTAAGCCATTGTTTATGTTGCTGAGTGCTGAGCTGTCGATGCCACTTACAAAAAAATACTTACTAAACGTGTGGCTTGCCTCCTGGAGTGAAATCTGTAAAGCCACTGTTTCGCTGAGGTATTCTCCCCACTGTGGTAAATTGTCGGGAGCCCGGTTCGAAACAATGACTTAGCGCCATTCACCGGATAACAAGGACCACTTTCCCCAGACCTCCCGTCGCATTGGTGTTGATTTCATGATGTTTTGATCTCTATAAATAGGGACGTCTGCAATGTTCGAGTCAAACCTTATCTTGTTTCCACCGTCACATCATTCTGTTTTACCACTGCTATTAACTTTGATTACCTACTGCCAGCGAATTTACTTACGCCGTTACGGTACCGTACTGCTGAATTTGCGTCCTGGCTGAGTCAGACTGTGTTGACCTCTATCTGTCTATCCCAACAACAACACTGAACAATGGCAGCTGTGGAGAGTAGTCGTATGTTCATGGCTTTTTCAGACCGATTGCAGGATATGGCGAACTTTATCATCACGTCAGTGAAACGGCCAGGTGATGACCAGTCCAGAGCGCCCTCCAAGAGACGAAGGATAGAAGTGCCACTGGAGTGTCAGGTATGGTTGATTATTTATACGACGGTCTAGGCCATCCCCAAACCACTCTTTCTCCATGTTCATTGGGTTTCAATCTGTCCCATTTGTAGAATTTCCTATCTCTCCCATGTAAAAGTTTCAAAATGTTGCCTGTCAAAAATGGCATTAAAAACGTTGCCTCCCCCAAAGGACGGGTGTTCAGGTTTCTAGCTAACACACTGCTATTTGTCTCAGGTGATACCCATTCATGTTTCCAGAGATGTTGTCAATTCCATTGATTCAGGATTGTCTGCATTTTAAAAATGTGTTTTTTCTTCACCACCAGACTGCTGTACGCAAAGTCATCAAGAAACTGAGAGAAGATCCATCATTTTCCCTGTCCTTGACCAGGTAATCATATATATCTGTCTGACTTTAAATGTAATTAATTGGTTTGAGGGGTATATAATCATATTCTCTGACCTACTAGCCTGGCTACATTAGTTCAAATTGGTAAACGCTATAATAGATACTTATTTCATTGGGTAGGCTGTTATCAAAGTGAAAAAAATAGTATACTAGAAATATGTCCCTTGATTCATGCAGTCAATACTCGACAACTGTAAGATTGGCTTCACCGTTTATCTGCCTATATGACCATTCCAAGTAAACTTTTGCAATGATGTGCTTTGTGTGTTTTTTTTCAGTTACACGGATGATGAACCTCAGCTACAGCGAGTTCAGGTGGAAGTTCGGCGAGTGTTTTCAGACAAGAACTGGTCCATTGGGACAGTTACTGGTAAGTTGGTTGCTGCATGAATAATGATGAATTTATGTCTTCACCATTGCAAAACTGGTCAACAAAGCTATCAAGTGTTGTTTCTCATAAAAATTACATCCATCCATAACAGTAGCATGATTTAAAGACAAACCATATCTGGTAAAACATTCGTTTGAACCGCCCAAAAACTGCATAGCAAAGAATATAATAGCCAACTTATAGCCAACTCACATTCATTTAACTTCGTCCTTCATAAAATTATTAATTAATCACCCATGTTCCTTGTGTTTTTCAGAAGCCACGAAGAAAGTCTGGAAAAACATGAGAGACGACAACAACAGACAGCTTAGTGGAAAGCATGAGCAACACCGAGAGGCGGCCAGGGCCAACAAAATGATAAGAGATGTAAGTTTTCTTTACTACATTTGCATTACAGTATTAACCTTTCTCCCCCTATTTCTTCGCATAGTATTCCTAGAAGATCAGATCAATGCTGCTACTCTACTTACATGTGTACCTTGTGTCAGTAGATATGCAGACTTTTAAAACCTCCAAACTTTGAGATACCAACAACATGTGGTACTAGTTTCTAGTCTAGGCCAGGATCCTGCCATAACTGCAAAATGTCAGGCCCACTGCAAGCAGTGTTGTAACAATTGTTATATACACATTTTCTGTGCTTTTCCTTTCTTGATTGATATTTACTGTAAATTCTCTATTTCAGAAACTGTCCAGGAGAACTAAGGCCATTGGTTTGATTTATTGGCTAGAGCAGAAGAAAGAGATGTTACCATTGTTGAAACGGGAGTTCACCTCCCCGGAAAAACAACACGACACTGAGACAAGAACTCGTTACAGGTTTGTTTTTTATTTCATGTTTCACAAGAAATGATCCTGTTGAAAACAGTTGATTTTTTCAACTTTTTGGACAAATTTCAATTTTTCAAAGTCTTAAGGATGACAATGAGCATAACAGACTAACATTAGACTTTAATTTTAATCTCTTTGTATTACCCTGTTTTAATTCCGGTTGCCGAGTTTATTTGACTCTGGGTATTGTTTTCTGAGTTCTACTATGTAAGCAATAGTTTCAAAAAATTCAATGTGCTATAATGTTGGACATTTACTTTCAGGATCCCATTTGTCTGGGAGAGTAACAAACTGTCCAAGCGCAAGGCAGAGCTGGACGAATGCTACAAAGACTCCCTCGGCTGGGCTGCCAGAAGGCTGCTGTACACGACGATCAGCCATCCGACTGACAAAACAACTCGGTTACCAAGAGCCACCCCAGACTGGGCCATAAGCCGGACCTATTCAGCCGATGAGCAGTGAAACATTGGAAAATCCTGTAAATACGTGTTTGTTTGTACCTTTCTGTAAAGATTGTATATAATAAACTTCTGGATTCCACATGATTTCTTATTGATTTGGTATGTGATAGTGGGTACGGCAAGAGACTTGCACCCAATTTTTCCAAAATGGCCCATGCCAAGTCTATTCTGTTTGCTGTATCACAAGGGGTTGAAATGTAAGTCTCTCATAATTTCTGTATGAGACCGGGAGAGAATGCCAGTGAACAGTGTTTTGATTCGAATTTATCCCAATAGTTTGCTTAATAGTGAGTCTAGCAAGTCAATGAGTAATAGGCGCCTGCCTACTCATATTTCTGGTTCTTAACAAGGGTAACTGTTCATTGGAATATAATGTGGGAGAAATATTAAAGTGGTCTGCTTCATTTGATTTTTTTCAAACATTAATTCCTATCCCCAATTCCATTATGGGTTACAATCCTACAAAACACGCAAAGATAAAAGGGGAGACAACCTGTTCAGTTTACATTCGAGGCCAAGACATTTGCCAGTTATATTCATAGTTCCAGTTGTATGGACCAAATTCATAATTCAGTCAGATTAGAACTGTAAAATCTGTAGCCTAGGCAACCGGGAATTTAAATTACTGCTCCAAGTTACGCCAAAGTTTTAATAATCAAAATTATATTGCAGAACTTGAATTTATAGGCTACCGGCACGTCTAACAAATAAGAAATCGTTAGTTTATAGCACGTGCAATTAAATATAATATTCTCACTTTGGGTCGCAAAACTAAATGGTACATTTACTGGAGCCTCGGAGTCAGCAGCACAATGCACCATACAAATGGGATATGATAACAATACAATGTTTATCATAAAGGTATCGCAGTTGTAATAAGGGAGCTCAACATTGGGCACTTCAGTTTTCACCTACACCTATTTTGAAAAATGTTTATTTCTCGGAAACTCTATACAATAGAAACTTCAAATTTGGACTGAGAGAAAGACCATGGCTACAAAACTATAGTTACAAAGCTATATGGCCTATAGTTATTTTGCAAATTCTATTTGAATTTAGAGAAGTACGATTTTGCAGTTTATAATAATATTATCTGCATAAAGTGAGATAGTAGAGCGCACTACACACAGTTTGTACTCAAGGTCCAGCAAGACCTTAAGGGCCACTTCCCGTAAGGATTTCGCGGCCCATCAGAACAATACATGATTTTTGTGTGGTTATACAAGTTTTCAACATTCACTGCAATTCACATCATTTCAGCGACAAAACTTGCTCTCTTTGCATTGCCGATATTCTTTGATGGACCTTTAGTCCATGAGCCAGACCCCAAAATTTCATCAATTGGTACCACCTGGGGTGGCAAATTCTCATTATGTTTTTTTGAAAGTCCTATATCCTTAGATGCAAAAAAAAAATTGAAAGCAATCCGGGACACACAGCTTAGTGGTAGTAATCACCTCTTAAAGACGGACACCCGAGTTCAATCTGAGGGACCAGATTTGGGGGTAGGGGAAATATAAAGTTGAATATCTTTGCAAGTAATGGTGATATAGTGACATTTGGCCACTCGAAATGTTGGTAATCTGATCCTCTATATGTTGGTATCTATTATATGCTAATATGTGAATTATGTAGGTCACCAGAGGTCAAAAGGTCACGAAATCTGACCCCTGTCTAAAACGTGACCACCTATATGAAAACTCGCTGCAGATACCATACCAATGGGATTTTCTTAACCTAAATGTGTTCAAATGGAAGCCAAGAAGTACCCAAGACTATAATAAGTCGAAAGACGTGGAGTTTATTATTATTTAGACTGTGGCACAGAACTGTTTTTGACGCATTTTCAAAAATGGTCTTTTTATTGCGCTAAAAACAGGCAAAATTGTATGAAGTTGGACAGCTTGAAATTAAACAAATATGTTTTGACAAATAACTACTCCAAATGTCATGTCTTAGGTCTATTCAGTGATTGGTTAAGCTACATTTCGAGGTAATTAGGTCACCAGAGGTCAAGGTCAAAGATTGTCAATTATTAATTTTCTACATTTTTACTTGGGACTTTCATATTACAATGTATTTACATTGCAATCAGTAGGGCATAGGGTAAACCAGAGTGCCAGTGCACTAGGTATGGGTGTCCGCAGGGGTCAAAGGTCAATCGTCCTCCAAATCCCCTTTATCGCTCGTTAAGGCGTTGAGACGGGCGTTAGGCCTAAAAATAGGGCGTTATGGCGTTGAGACGGGCGTTAAGTCGTAACGGCGGGCTTTGGCGGGCGTCCCTGCATTTCGATGTATTGGTGGCAATTCCATGAAGATCAGAGCTTCTGAGCTAGTTGACCAGGGCGTTGAAGCGTTAAGCTAAGCGTTACCGTCCATAAAAGCAAGTTTATTCCCAAAACACGCACAGTCGACATTCAACCGTCAACATGGCTTATACTTGCTCTACAGGGAACAAAATATTCATTGATTTGTCGGACATGTCAGGCAAAAAAAACGTACTGTCCGGTAAAATTGGTTTGTCCCTCAGGCAATTGTCCGTCACAGTTTATCATCCCTGAATCTCTAGAAAATACAAAATCTGCTAGGAGATCGCTGATAAAGGCACCCGCTTCATCTTAGATTTATTCCCCGAATTCATGTGCAAATCTCAACGAAAGTCAACTCGCCATGCTTGATGTTGTTGTTGTTGTGGAATGGAATGTTGAAAGGGCATTCCTCGTGACCTACATTTTGATTGGTCTGAATTATCGACGTCATCCTTCTACATTTACCATGTGTCTATGAGCACTTTACATCTCGGCTGCTTGCCTGGCAGTTGGAAGTATTTATAGGCCGTTGGGTGAAGCGCATCAGTCACCCAGAATGAGGTGTACATTGAAGGGAAACCTCGTGTTCGGTCACCAAAATGGCGGGCCTGTAATGACTTTACGTTAAAAAAAAAAAAAATCAGCGACCAAGGGGAATTAAAAAGATCGCAAAACTGCTCAATAGTGCAGACAAAGCCCCAAAAGCTCTGCCGGCATCGCCGCCATCTAGCGTGGCAGTGACATGAAATTTTAAGGCAGATTTTAAGAAAAATAGACCATGGTATGATTACAGCTCTGGACGTTAATATGTGAGAGATAAACCAAAAGTAAAAGGCGAAGGTCGCTTGAGAAATTCATTTGTGACTGGTTCAGCAAATCTCAGAAATAGTTCAATGAAGCAAAACAACATCAGTTTGTCGGACAATAACTAGCGTACCTGAGATACAACACATATCACGAATCGTTAGATTCTTGGTATGTGCTTTAGAATAGGTTAACCGGAAGACTATTCTGTGAAGTCATGTGACGCAGTCAGTATGTCGGCACCTCTTCCCACTACCCTTATATGTGTTGTAATTTGTCCCGACAAAGATGAAAATGTCCGGCAACTTTTTTCCTCGTGATGATTTTGAATATTTCTACCCCTGCTCTAAGTGCGAACGCACGTTCACCAGACGTTAACATATGATGCGACACGAGAAAAATATACATGAGATTGAAGACCCCGAGGCACAAGAAGCCGATACAGAGACTGATGAGAGTCCATCGACTGATACCGAAACAGAGATTGCTGATATTCTATCTAGTGATACAGAGAGCTTGACCTCAGATAGTCAGCCTACGTCCGAAGAAAGTGAGGCAGTACCTACCTTCTGGGATCGTATTGTGAGAGTAGCTATCAATATTCACGCTGCAGCACTCGAGGACGCCGGACAGGATTAACTTACAACAGGCATACACCCACATGCGCCCCTGCATCAAAAGAACAGCCATGGCGATTTATGAAGAGTATACCTTACTACCGCTTGAAATGAAAGGCGACCACACGCACAGGTCCATCATGAAGACCAAGCGTCACTTGGAAGAGGATATAGGGCTACCACCCACCGAGGCCCTGGAAAATGCGATCAGAATGCGCAAACAACTCTTTCAGGACATGCTGCCTCAGTGGTATCCTGAACTGCCCGATGATGCTTAGGTCACACCGAGCGAAGATGGAACTTCCCCAAAGGACGGCTTATGATTGGATAAGAGCAGCCGAGAATATGACAGATGCAGTGCCAAATGGCGGCCCCTGATCGGACAAGAGTCTTCTTGAATTGTAAACATGCCGAACGCGGCCCCCAGCTTGGGTATGATGTAACATTGGGGAGAATAATAATTGGGGAGAGTAAGTTGTTGTTGTTTTTCTCTCATCTGTCATCCTTGTTGTTGTTGTTCTCTCTCCCGTCTATAGCACGGCGTCAAGGCATTATGCTAGGGTGTTAAGGCGTAATGAAATGCGTTGACGGGCGTCACTGCATTTCCAATGAATTAGTGACAATTCCATGAAAATCAGAGCTTTTGGGCTAATTCACCAGGGCGTTGAAGCGTTGAACTTGGCGTTGGCGGGTGTTGCTACAAGATGCCACTTCAAACGACGCATTCGGACCCAGAATGGTCTATTTCTATCGCAAAAACACCTTCCTTCAAACCCCCAAAATGTCCACTTTGGCTACTACTCGTAAACGCCCTCACTCACTCACTCACTCACCATCGTTAGTGCGGCCATGCGCTAAGACGGGCGTTGGACATGCCTCATTCACTCACTCGCTCACTCACTCTGGGAGTTCATTTGGACCATTTTGGCCCCATCAGCCCATCGCCGGGCAGTTCAGGATACCACTGAGGCAACATGTCCTGAAAGAGTTGTTTGCGCATTTTGATCGCATTTTCCAGGGCCTCGGTGCGTGGTAGCCCCATATTCTCTTCCAAGTGACGCTTGGTCTTCATGATGGACCTGTGCGTGGGGTCGCCTTTCATTTCAAGCGATAGTAAGGTATACTGTTCATAGATCGCCATGGCTGTTTTCTTGATGCCGGGGCGCATTTGGCTGTTGTAAGTTATCCTGTCTGGCGTCCTCGATTGCTGCAGCGTGAGTATTGATAGCTGCTCTCACAATACGATCTCAGAAGCGAGGTTCTGCCTCACTTTCCTCGGACGTACGCTGACTATCTGAGGTCAAGCTCTCCGTATCACTAGCTAGACTTTCAGCAATCTCTGTTTCGGTATCAGTCGATAGACTCTCAGCAATCCCTGTTTCGGTATCAGTCGATGGACTTTCATCAGTCTCTGTATTGGGTTCTTTTGCCTCGGAGTCTTCAATCCCATGTATATTTTTCTCGTGTCGCATCATATCGTATCATTCGCACTTAGAGCAAGTATAAGCCATGTTGACGGTTGAACGTCGACTGTACGTGTTTTGGGAATACGCTTGCATTTATAGACAGTAACGCCCATCAACGCTTAGCTTAACGCTTCAACGCTCTGGTGAACTAGCTCAGAAGCCTCTGATTTTCATGGAATTGCCACCAATACATCGAAATGCAGTGACGCCGTCACGCCCGTCGTTACGCCTTAATGCCCGTATCAACGCCTTAACGCCCGTCTCAGCGCCTTAACGAGCGATAAAGGGGATTTGGAGGACGATTGACCTTTGACCCCTGCGGACAACCATACCTGGTGCACTCGCATCCTGGTGTGCCCTATGCCCTACGGACTATAGGGTACAGGGTGCACCAGCAATATCTCTGATGCTCTATACTTGAAACTGATTGCAATGTAAATACATTGTAATATGAAAGTCCCAAGTAAAAATGTAGAAAATTAATAATTGACAATCTTTGACCTTGACCTCTGGTGACCTATGGTGACCTAATTACCTCGAAATGTAGCTCAACTAATCATTGAATAGACCTAAGACATGGCCATTAGCATTTGAAGTAGTTATTTGTCAAAATATGCAACTAATTTCAAGCTGTCCAACTTCATACAATTTTGCCTGTTTTTAGCGCAATAAAAAGACCATTTTTGAAAATACGTCAAAACAGTTCTATGCCACAGTCTAAATAATAATAAACTCCACTTGTTTCGACTTATTATAGACTTGGGTACTTCTTGGCTTCTATTTGAACTCATTTACGTTAAGAAAGATCCATTGGTATGGTATCTGCTGCGAGTTTTCCTACAGGTGGTCACGTTTTAGTGAGGGTTCAGATTTCGTGACCTTTTGACCTCTGGTGACCTATATAATTGGCATACTAGCATATAATAGATACCAACATATAGAGGATCAGATTACCAACATTTCGAGTGGCCAAATGTCACTGTATCACCATTACTTGCAAAGTTATTCAACTTTACATTTCCCCTACCCCCAAATCTGGTCCCTCAGATTGGACTCGGGTGTCCATCTTTAAGAGGTGATTACTACCATTAAGCTGTGAGTCCCGGATTGCTTTCAAAGTTTTTTTTTCATCTATGGATATAGGGCTTCCAAAAAAACATAATGAGAATTTGCCACCCGAGGTGGTACCGATATCTGGTCTGGCTCATGGACTACTTGAAACCCCCACGGAAAACGACTTACCGGGTAGATTAATAAATTCGTCTCATTCTATGGGATATAATAAACATGCCTAGGCTTGTTTGAAACATAACTAAATGTCCTGTGGTCTGAAGAATGCGTGTATGCAGCTGACCAGTCAGTGTTGTTTGCCTGACTTAACGTGAAACACAAAGGGCCTACCCAGATAACACAATGACATTGGTCCAACGTTGGCCTTTGGTCGGCACCGTTGGCTAATGGTCGCAGTTGGCTCATGGTCGGTAATCAACGTTGGGCCAACGTTGGGCTTTTGTTGGCATGGTTGGCTGTCATGGTTGGTTCATGGTCAGTTACACACGTTGGGGTTTGGGTGGCATGGTTGACAGATGTCCTGGTTGGCTCATGGTTGGTGACCAACGTTGGGTCAACATTGGGTTTTGGGTGGCATGGTTGGCAGAATTCATGGTTGGCTCATGGTCGATGGCCAACGTTGGGCCAACTTTGGGTTTTGGTGGACATGATCGGCAAAATGTATGGTTGGCTCATGATCGACCGCCAACAATTGAATTGAATTTCAATACAGTTATAAGTGTAATAGTACATACTGAAACCGATTATACTCGATTAATTGCGTTATAGCACTCATGTAAAAAGAAAATGCTAATAAGATATAGTAAAATACACAATATAGCATTGGTGAAATTAGGGCATGCAGGAAGAAAAACATAGCTTACCAAATAATGCTCGCAGTTCAGGATATTGCGCCCTTTCAGAACGCTCCTGTTTCTTTACCGACTTTCAATGAAATTGGACATACGACCAATGGCCTTTCTGAATATGCCCATATTTGAGCGTGTTTAGAGCCAGACATATATTTCATACCCTGTAAAATGACATTACATAAATAAATGGTGACACGAGATACCTGGGATGAATCCATATAAATAGAGGTAAATCTAGCCCCACCCACACACTTGCCTATACAATTTGCAATTCCCCATGAATATATTTAAAATAGTCGCAATTTTTCAAGAATAATTGTGTACGTGGCTGATAAATTTGGAGCGCCCTATATATGGGAATAACATTCGTTGTTGTAGTTTGGGAGTCTTCTGAAATTAATGGGTGGGGGTTTTAAAAATTTGACAATTTTATTTATATTTTCTATTGCATTTTAATTAATTTTAAACTTTCATTTTATTCCAACGTGAACCCTAAAACGAAACTTGCAATAATCGAATTTCTTCCGTGAAATATCGGTACCAAAAATTCTCATATATATCCCATCCTTGATACCAGAAGTGGATGAAACTTCATCCACTTTTGTTGATACTAGAATAAAATACCGGTACACATTTTTGTTGAATTTGGACCACTGCTGGGAATAAAACAATATTTTATATACTAAAAACAAACAACAGAATATGATAGCCATAAGCTTGACGGCACCAAGAAGACGGATTAATTAAATAAAATATATAATATAAGCCGATATTTCAGTCGCGACCATGATCTGCATCTCTGTCTATCTCTCCTTGAAGCAGTGATCAGCCATCGAAAATAGTCCCCTGGCAAGGCATGTTATCGAGTTTAACTGGAATAAAATTACCAGCTAAATATAACAAATACCACAAAACTTTCTGTCCGTACAAACGGCATGTGATTATTTGTTGGAACGAAGGTGGAAAACAGTCAAGACCAATTTGACCTTGGGAAGAGATCACGGGGTCTCGACCCCCACAGCATTACGGATCGAGACTATTTTACAAATGGCTGCCAATTTCTTTTTCGTATGTGACGATCTTGTTCATCAAACTGTGTCATATTAGAAGATACCAAGCGGAAAAGAGTCGAATTACGATACCAGGAATGATTTGGACCAGGTAAGCATCGCAAAATTATCTCCCATTCCTCGGTGAGGAGAAAACTGAGCATTTCCCCCCGGCATAAACGTGAGAAAATTATGTTGAAAACTGGGCTCCCCGTGATGGTTTTAGGTGGGTACATTACATTGAGCAGATCAAGCTCTATTCTGGTCAAATATTATGTACGTATTTACAAATGGTATACACAGCCACACACTGTATAGCACAATGATGCACTGCAAAAACATTTGAAGACATTTTTAAAAATCCATTTGGCACTGAATTTCTGTTAAAAAGAAGGCCTCAATATGGTGATAATTCTCTGATTATTCAATCAAACTTTGCACCCATATCAGGCTCAAATTTTGATCCTGAACATTCTAAATAAAGGAAAAATTACAGACATAAGTCTATAGCGTCCTAGGCTTTGGATTATGGATTATGAGAGGAAATAAATTTCTGTTTTGGTATCATTCCCTCTTACAACATGCTAAACAAGAACGGGGAACAATTCCATGAATTGATCAACTGGGGTACAGATATGCTACAAGTTTGGACTGGTGCCCAATATTCTTTACGAATTGATTTCAGTACTCATACATCAAAATATACCAGGAATACATACTGGGATTCATAAATTATGGCAATTTATCTGGATTTCCTATGGGCGGAATTAGCCAGCTGTGATACATAAATGTCCATGGAAACTTTTCAGTGAATATGAGAATGTGTCGTGCACTTCTTTTGTTGGCAGTTGGATTATTAGACTGTTTATCGTAACATAAACAGGTTGGGGAAAATACCTTGATCGGGGTATTATACCTTGATCGAGGTATTAGCCTATACCCCAGTCGAGGTATAGGCTATGTCAACTTCAGTTTTTATATATTTATGGAAAATGTGGACATTCACAAACATGCCGGACTGCATGAATCTTTCAACAGCATCCATTGCTTCATTATTCCATTATTTTCACTGCAACGTATTGCTTCGTTTTATGCGACTAATCATTCAAATTAGCCACTTCAATATTTCAAAAATGAAACACGGCTTCAAATGACATATTCGGTGAAATTTATTCTGCAAAATGAAAAAAAAACATTGGGTGGCATACTTTCCACACCTGTCCTGCAAATCAGTAGCTTTTCTTGTTGCCGTGAATTTGAGGTATACCTGCAATTCTGTCACATTTGTATTCCCGTACTGGAGGTTAAATATTTTCATCTATTTCCTGATAACCAGCTACAGTGTGATGTAGTTAATTTCCATCCTTCTGTCCATCCCACCCGATGCTGTGATAACAATTCAACCGAGCGATTTGAAACTAGGGGACTGACTTTACACCAGCGAGACAGCAGTTGGTATTGATTTCACTGAGCATTCATTGAAATCCAAGATGCCTGTCATCTTTGAAACGGTCAATATTAGTAATAACATTACTGTGTCCAAATTTCATCTCGGTTCACCAAGAGCTTCACACATAAATTGCGCAAAGTTTCTCTAGATACTAGGGATTTTCCAAGTTAATTTTGCAACATCATGACGTCACGTCATGGGCTCCCATACATGCCACATGTTATAACATATAGTATGCTCCTCTCAATGTCGCAACGTCACATCATTTTAACATTGTGAAACCCGTATCGGGTAGGCTAGCACATGTGAGACTGGAAGGCCTCTCTCCAGACATGATTTACAATATATGCAAATAGTAAATTATTCTTTAGACTTTATAATTATTCCATAATCTCTGCTCTTGTCAGAATATATTTTTTAATACCTGTATGTAGCTTGCCTCCTGCATAATTTGGCCTCGTGTAGTGAAAGTAAAATGTATGTGACACATGTGTAATGTTAATTTCAGATGATCCCTAGTCGGCTCCAGGAACTGTTCCATGTTTCACTGGTACAGCAGTGCCATTACAGCTCATGCATCCGTTAACATCACTGGGTAAACCGATATTGATGAGTATTTTTTTTTCATTTTCTTAATCTATCTGGGTTAATTTTTTATTGAAAAGAAAGTTGAAATTTACCAGTGTGGAATAGGCCCATGGTCATGTATAAAGTTTTGAGCAGTTTGTAAAGCAGGCTAGGATTCCAGGAACACAACACAGCTTATAAACACTGCTGACAAGATTGTTGTTGGTATTCATTTCCTATACTGTTGATATTGGTTGTCACATACATGTACAGTTGCCATTGATGATTGGAGAGATCACTTTCAGGCTTGCCATGTTTATATGTGGTAGATTATCTGCACAACATACATGAACATATATTCCTTTTTTCATTCCGTATTTTAGGAATGTGGTGGAGAGAGGTGGTACATCCGTGGAGGGGTTTTCAGCCAGGTTTTACTGACAGACTGATGCTGCAAGCATGGCAAGTAACATTTATATGTAAATTTAAAACCTGCTGAACATGTACCGGTATGAAAATCAAAATAGTCAGCCATGGATCTGCCATATAGCTTCTTTTATGATAGTTTGCTTACACGTATACATGTACATGTAACCTTTATGCATTTTAAGTATGCCTAGTTCATATCATAGAAAATCGGATCCGTCCAGTCCGAGTTCAGTAATAGTACATGTACATGTATGTTGACATTTGAATTTTACTAGAGCAGCCATAATATCTGTATAGTTATCAGTGACTTGAATTATCACATCATGACTAATGTACATAACATTTGGCTGTATTGGACATCTCTATTTTTACGTCTTTAATAGAAAAGAAAATACTAGCAGAAATCAGACGAATGATACCCAGTCAGGTGTCCTTTCAATGAGAAAAAAACACAGGATGACTCTTTTCCTTTGGTTTTTTAGATCGAGGAGCAATCCCGTGCATCGTTTGTTCAGACTGGAGTTTGGATGGTAGGCCTATATTATCTATATACGTAAGTCTTCTAATAATTCAATCACAGGAAGTGGATCTTTCAGGTTCATTCTTGAGAGAGCAGCAGCCCACTCAATTCGCCTCAGCAAAAGGAAATTGCTGAGGTGAATGTCGAGGCAGATTTGGTATGCCTCAGCAATTTTTAACATTATGATAAATGGTGAACATTTTGGCTGTGTGAAATTATTGCCGAGACAAATTTCTAAATTGAGATGGCTGGAGCAGACTGTAGTAGGCAATCTTTAATGGTATGAACTTAAACCCTTTCTGTACGAGCTATTTGAGGCATTTCTAACTAGGAATATAATCGTGGTGTCATCCAGTAATTTAGACAACTTGCAACAGTTGGTCTGATTAGCGGAAAGCCCGAAATCTGAGCGTCCCAAAAATGTATAACATTGTGCTAAAAGTCCAGAAATCTATGTTCCCATGAATGAGAAATCTGCAACAATTCCTTGAATTATTTTCTACCAGTACTCAAGTACCGGTACGGTACAGAACGGGTTAAAGAATAGATAGAACTGAAAAAAAGTAACCCATTGCTAGTTAAATCTGTATTTAAAAAAGCTGTTTTGAAGCCACTTCCGGTGATGGAAATAATTAGAATGTTTACTGTAGGTGTTTTCTTTCCGATTTGCTAAAACCATGACACTACACAGATCAAATAATGATATTTTCATCAGATTTAATTGAAAAGTAATGCAGTTTACGTAAATTCTATCCTTGTAAATTCTGTCCTTGTACAACAGTAAGTACATGTGCAAGCAAGTAATGCGACCTAGTGCGGTGTCTGCTGGAGGGGGGGGGAGTGTCTCGAAATAAAATACGGAATCCACTCATGGTCGGATTTCAGAAAATTGTTCCAGTGTACTTGATTCAAAACCATTTCCATTTCAGAATAAAAGCTTGTCATCGCTAGTTCTCCGGACGTGCAGAATGGATCTTAAATCAAATTTGGTACACAGGTTCCCGTCAGTCTAGTTTTGCAACATATGTTTTTCGACCTCATTTGCATATATGTAATATGGCTGTCTGACCGCCATCTTGTATTTCTGCACAAAGGCTTATTCTCACTATATCTCTCGGATTATACTGAAGAGTTCTTTCTCAAATTTGATACACAGGTTCTGCTGGGAGCCTAATCATGCAACATATGTTTTTCAACCTGATTTGCATATTCAATAAATGACTGCCTGGTGACCATCCTGGACTTCCTTGTTATTGCTAGTTTTCATGACCTACTGAATCTCAATCTCAAAATTGATACATAGGTCTCCCGTGCGGTCTAGTTATGCAGCTTTGACCTGATTTGCATAATTAATTATTATGGCTGCCTGGTCGACATTTTGGATTTTCTTTTCACTGCTAGTTCTCATGTTGCAGCTCTTTCTGTGGTGAAAAACATCTTAAGCCACTTTCTCCAGCTACATTCAGATGAGCTACAGTGCCACGGCACTATCTTTGGAGTACGTACTTCATGGATGGCACCTTCTGCCATCTCATTACATGGTTATGTTTATTTTACATATGCTATTTCATTACAGAGTCTGCTCTACGGGCCATATGAAACATCAGAGGATTCACTATGTATTTTTTGTTGAATTGTATTGCATTTTTGAAGGACAAATTTTACAGGGCATGCACTATCAGTATCTTGTCATTTGCAGAGCTTTATTAGAAGCCTAGGCCTGACAGCAAGAATATGATATCAACTTTCCCATCCACTTCCTCATTAATTACCAGTATTGCATAGCCTGGCGTTATAGACCATTTCTATTTAGTTTTCACTCTGACTCGCCTTAATAAAACTTTTGATTTTTACAGAATGTTGTTGAGAAGTACAGAATAAGACGAGCAAGTAACATTCCCCTTGGTGATCCTGACATCTGTTTACCCTGATAGACCAATAAGCGAAGAGAGGTGCTATAAAGATGTTATCCTGCAGGTGCCAGTTGCTCCAGTGAAGTGAAAATGATTACTTGGACTTCAGTGAACACTGGAAAATATTACAAAGTGAAAGGACCACTAGAAATATCAATCTCGAATCCAGAGTCATCCGGTCCTGTTCTCCCTACAGACTCTGGTTGCATGGTCAGCATTACAGCTTTCCATTGGATAATGCATGAACACATAGAACGTGGAACATAACGTAGACGTATCTGTGGATGTGACCCGACGTCACACAGGTCTTAGGGACGCGTTTGAGATGTGACGTCGTCTGTTTGTATTGTTGCGATTAATTTTCAATTATGACATTATGTCGGTGTTGTTGTTGTTTGATATTTCGCAAAGGATCACGGGACCAAGAATCTTGGCAAATCGAACGACCGTGTTACCAGGGGTCAGATGAAGTGCGGCCATTTTCCTGCGACGGAATTGACCCCTGGTGGCGAGGTTGTAGAAATATGAAACTGGAATAACCTACGAACAGAGATGGATTACATGTACATGTGTATATTGAATTGCAGTTGTGTATACAATTACAGTGGTTTGCCTGCAATTCTTTGCTACAGTGCAAAACCAGTAATACTATAGCAATGTTAGTAACTAAAAAAATCTTTCTGATCAGCTGTGTAATGAGATAGGTCTGTCACCCAGATCTTGTACGGCTACTATTTACCCCGCCTTCAGGAAGTTTGTTCTTGATATGTCCTACATGTAAACTGTGGCAACAAAGCTTACACCGTTTCATGTTACACCCATGTTGCGTTTGATGGACTGAAAATTACACTTGTTCATGGACTGTTTTATTAAAGTATTTGGTTTAATGTGTTTACATTAGAGTAGAATGGCGCCAGAATCATCCATTGCTAACTTGTTGGTTTGACATCTTATTCTCCAATGCACTGATATTTCAGGATCAAAGAACTGTATACCAATCTGAATGTAAATATATATTGAACATTTTACCACTGACTTTTCTTTTGTATAAACTAACATAAGTTGAATATAATAATCTTCCGTTAGTTTCCACCCCATTTCCGCCTGTAATCCAGTTAATTTTTTATGTAGAAAAGGGCACGGAAACTGGATGGAAACCGCGTCGTGTTTCCGCGTCGTTTCCAGTACAGAAACCAGCAGAGCGTTACGGTTTCCAACCAGTTTCCACTCCATTTCAGCCTGTAATCCAGTTAATTTCCTATGTAGAAAAGGGGGTGGAAACTGGATGGAAACCTGATGGAAAATGGTAGTGCATCACCTGTTTCTGCTGTGATTCCGCTTAGTTTCCAGTGTGGAAACCAGCAAAGCGTTACTGTTTCCAACCAGTTTCCGCTCAGTTTCCGCCTATAAACCAGTTGGTTTCCTGCGGAATCTTGGCGGAAACTGATTGGAAACTGTAACAAGTTCATATTGCGCACCCTGGATTCCGCCCCGTTTCCGCATTGGCACACATCAGTTTACGTAAGGTTTCCATCTTGTTTCTGACCAGTTTACAATTTGGAAACTTGGTCAGAAACAAGGCGGAAACTGGTTGGAAACCTTTTAAGCACGGTCTGTTTCCAACCGGTTTCCGCTTATTTTCCGCACCGCTCTATTTAGGTATTTCATGTTTCCAGCCTGTTTCCGCTCTGTTTCTATTGCGGAAACCAACAGTGTTACAGTTTCCAACCAGTTTCAATCCTCTTTCCGGCCCACTTTCCACATTATTTCCGCTGCGGAATCTTGGCGGAAACAGCTTGGGAACTGTAACACGTCCACTATTCCGCAACTCCGGAATCCTGGATTCCGCTCAGTTTCCGCTTGGCATGCTCCATGGTTTCCGCTCAGTTTCTGTCTTGTTTCTGTCCAGTTTACAATTTGGAAACTTAGTCGGAAACTAGGCGGAAACTGGTCGGAAACCTTTTAAGCACGGTCTGTTTCCAACCTGTTCCCGCTCAGTTTCCGCTTGGCATGCTCCATGGTTTCCGCCCAGTTTCTGTCTTGTTTCCGTCCAGTTTACAATTTGGAAACTTAGTCGGAAACTAGGCGGAAACTGGTTGGAAACCTTTTAAGCACGGTCTGTTTCCAACCTGTTTCCGCTCAGTTTCCGCTTGGCATGCTCCATGGTTTCCGCCCAGTTTCTGTCTTGTTTCTGTCCAGTTTACAATTTGGAAACTTAGTCGGAAACTAGGCGGAAACTGGTTGGAAACCTTTTAAGCACGGTCTGTTTCCAACCTGTTTCCGCTCAGTTTCCGCTTGGCATGCTCCATGGTTTCCGCCCAGTTTCTGTCTTGTTTCTGTCCAGTTTACAATTTGGAAACTTAGTCGGAAACTAGGCGGAAACTGGTTGGAAACCTTTTAAGCACGGTCTGTTTCCAACCTGTTTGCGCTTATTTTCTGCACAGCTCTATTTGGATATTTCATATTTCCAGCCCGTTTCCGCGCTGTTTCCAGTGCGGTAACCAGCAGAGTGTTACAGTTTCCAACCGGTTTCAATCCTGTTTCCGGCCCAGATTTCGCATAATTTCCGCTGCGGAATCTTGGCGGAAACAGCTTGGAAACTGTAACACGTTCACTATTCCGCACCTCCGGAATCCTGGGTTCCGCTCAGTTTCCGCTTGGGGTGCTCCATGGTTTCCGTGCAGTTTCCATCTTGTATCTGTCCAGTTTACAATTTGGAAACTATGCGGAAACTGAGCGGAAACTAGATGGAATCCGGTTGTTTCCACCCAGTTTCCGCCCTGTTTCCGAATTCGGAATTCACCCAGTGCTTTTTCGGTAGTGAATATTCTGGGCATTCAAGAACATCCCCAATTCGCCGTCTCCCGATATATTTTCTTTCTATATTTACCCACAACGGCCGGGGTACTGACTCGTCAATATCCGTTCGCAATGGGCCGTTATATTTGCTCATCTCTCTTTCTTTTCATTTGTCAGAGATTCGGTCATCTTTATGATAATGACCATTCATATGTCATAAATTTAACTAATCGCCAGCCTCATAATATATCTGTACTTAACAGTTTTTCTGTTGGGAACTGGTGCCTCAAATTCCTATAGGCTGTTCGACCTAACCATATTAATGAATTTCCTATGCATTTATTTCGCAAGCCATAACTAACTGTTAGTACCAACGTATGGCCGACTTAATACACCACATATTAGTCACATCAGTATTGCTTTGATCGCGGGGATCTCTCACTTTGGTATCAATCACTGCTTATATTTAAAGAGCATGTTGTGAGATTATTCCCTTTCTCTAAAAACCCATTGGCGACTTTACATTCAGGGTTTCACATAATATTATTGACGACACAGAAACATGTTTGAGTCTTTTCTTGCTTTGCCTCCGGCGATAGCAATTGTTCGCCGCTCCAAATCTTTTGTCGGTCTTTATGCATAAATGTGGATGCTATCCGAGTAGCGATTTCGACCAACTCGGCGCATTGGACACTGCAGTGCTGGACTCTGGTCTTGTACGCCATGAGCAACACATACTAACTGACACGTACTATATCATATATCTATTAGTGCAGGTATTAGGTACTTCGATACCAATACAATTACTCAGAATAATTACTATCCGTATACTGACGATGAATTCATATTTTTACTATACAACAGATCATGTCTACAATACGTATGGCTGTGGTCCATACTGGGTTTTTTATTATTGTACATTTTTAGTACCTGTTGATTGTTGTTTTGTATTTTGACCTCTAATGTCATATGTTGTATCTAGCCGACTCAAATTATATGGGTAATGGGCGCTATCGGTAGTTCGTAGAATATTCCACCCTCTCTCTATGCACATGTATGTTCTTATATCAGGCCAAATCAATATATTTTCTTGGTTCGGGTCATTTTTCTTTCTCCTCGTTGTACTTCTGTATCGTTTTTCCCAACGATGTTTACTCACTGGAAATTTCTATCACATCATCCGAAATTTGTCAACCGGCTTACGTTTCGGAAACATTTGTAAGAATGATACTTCCTGCCTCCCTGAGGGATTGGCTGATCTCCATACCTGAGATCTCGGACGATGAGCAATTTTCACACGCACAAAATTGGCTCCAAGACCCGGATGCTCTCCCCGCGCCGAGATGCATCCCATCGGCTGGCGTGTAGCTGGTGCCTTTTGACGACACCACACCCACGTGGCTATGTGTTATATACTATTTGAACTATTTGAGTCGTGTAGTGGACTTTATGTCACACCAGTTTTCTTTGTGTCATCTTGAGGTCATGTCTGCAATTTGGTGGGTCCCAAATTCGTTGCCCCTCGGGTATATTGTATCATAGAACAATAATTGTATCATAGAACAATATGATAATCAAATATGAAACAATATGATAATTAATTATGAAACTTGAAACTTTAGTAAAAGTTATAAAACAAATATGGGATAAAGTGTAAAATAATGTCCTTCTCTTTGGAAAGTTAGTTCAACTAGTGTATGAATAATTTATGACTGGGACGTAGCTGAATCCATCATTTAGATGCATGAAGGAACACGATTAACCACTTTAAATGGAGACCAGATGCTGGCGACTCAGGCAAGACATGGGGATACAATTTCCTATAACACACCAGGGAGGTCCAGGGAGAAAAACTGTGGTAAAATATGTGACCTTTCATTAGATTAATGGAAGCTAGTGCATGAGTCAGTATTTTGTGTGAAAGGCAAAAGTTAATTGTCTAATCATTTCACAAGGAAATATCTTTGTGTGTGATCAATCTGTGTTAGGTGCATTTTCATATGAAAGTCCAGCAAGAAAAACCAAAACAAATTAAAAAGGTTGTGGGTCAGAAAAAGTATGTCCTGTTAACAATGCTGGAAGGGATAAGAACTTTATATATGGAAAATGCAGAGATTAATTGAACCGATAACACAGAATGCGATAGTCGAATGATCTGGGTGTAAAAATACTGACTCCAGGTGCAATTTTGAAATACCGTAGTTAAGTACCCTTGGCGAGAAAAAGAAATACAACAGTCAGTAAGGAATGTTATCTCTGAAGATCTTTGACTTCAAGGTGCAATTGCTTGATCGAACGGAGAGGATATTAGTAACCCTTGAATAAATCAGGGATAGGAAAAATGATGAAAGCCCTGAATTATCTCCTCTACAAAACATAAAAAAAGGAGAAAAATCTAAAATACAAAATACTAAGATAGTATAAAATGGCTGAGGGAAATGATAATATGCAAGGAGACTCTTATCTGATATGATAATCAGATTATTAGATATGAAGTTCGATCTATGGTACGATAAGCTTGGTTGGTCTTCCATGTAAGGATCACGAAAAGTGATGGTCTTTTTAGTGTCAGCGGTTTTGGCGGCTTTGTAACACAAGGCTACAAATCAGGCGGAGGTTGCTGCCTTATCGGCGTTTGGGTTGTATCCTACACGTATGTTCATAGCACCGGTCTTGCCGGCATCTCTTCAAACGGAATGTGACGGTGTTGTCGGCTTTGTGAATGAAGCCCTTGTAGTACCAGCAGTGTTGTCGGCTTTGTGAATGAAGCCCTTGTAGTACCAGCAGCTTTGGCGGCTTTGTGAGGTAGACCTTAATACCTGGAGAAGGTTCCGGACTCGCGGTAGTCCCAGATTCAACCTTTGCTCTGTGCAAGGGCCGGCGTTGACGGTGTTTGTCGTACACTTATTTCTAACTAGCAGCGGTGTTGCGGTCTTTCGCCATTTGGAACGCCTTTCACACATCTCTTAAAACTGACGGTGTTGTCAGCATTCAGAATCAAGTCTTTGTAGTGTTAGCTGTTTTGGCAGCTTTGTAACCTGAGGGCTACAAAACAGGCGGAGGTTGCGGACTTGTCGGCGTTTGGGTTGTATCCTACACGTTTGTTCATAGCACCGGTCTTGCCGGCCTTTCACGCAACACTTCAAACGGAGTCTGACGGTGTTGCCGGCTTTCTGAATTAAGCCCTTGTAGGACCAGCGGTTTTGCCGGCTTTGTGAGGTAGACCTTAATACCTGGAGAAGGTTCCGGGCTCGCGGTAGTCTCAGATTCAATCTTTGCTCTGTGCAAGGGCCGGCGTTGACGGTGTTTGTGTTTGTCATACACCTATTTCTAACTAGCAGCGGTGTTGCGGTCTTTCGCCATTTGGAACGCCTTTCACACATCTCTTAAAACTGACGGTGTTGTCGGCATTCAGAATCAAGTCTTTGTAGTATTAACGGTTTTGGCGGCTGTGTAACCCGAGGGCTACAAAGCAGGCGGGGGTTGCGGTCTTGTCGGTGTTTGGATTGCATCGTACACCTGTGTTCATAGCACCGGTCTTGCCGGCCTTTCATGCATCTCTTCTAACAAGCTCTAACGGTGTTGTCGGCATTCTGAATGAAGTCTTTTCAGTGTCAGTGATTTTGGCGGTTTTGTATCGGAGAGCTACAAAGCAGGCGGAGGTTGCGGACTTGTCGGCGTTTGAGTTGTATCCTACACGTATGTTCATAGCACCGGTCTTGCCGGCCTTTCACGCAACACTTCAAACGGAGTCTGACGGTGGTGTCGGCTTTCTGAATTAAGCCCTTGTAGGACCGGCGGTTTTGCCGGCTTTGTGAGGTAGACCTTAATACCTGGAGAAGGTTCCGGACTTAAGGTAGTCCCAGATTCAATCTTTGCTCTGGGCAAGGTCCGGCGTTGACGGTGTTTGTGTTTGTCACACACTTATTTCTAACTAGCAGCGATGTTGCGGTCTTTCGCTATTTGGAACGCCTTTCTCTTAAAACTGACGGTGTTGTCGGCATTCAGAATCAAGTCTTTGTAGTATTAGCGGTTTTGGCGGCTTTGTAACCCGAGGGCTACAAAGCAGGCGGAGGTTGCGATCTTGTGTTTGGATTGCATCATACACCTGTGTTGATAGCACCGGTCTTGCCGGCCTTTCATGCATGTCTTCTAACAAGCTCTGACGGTGTTGTCGGCATTCTGAATGAAGTCTTTTCAGTGTCAGTGATTTTGGCGGCTTTGTATCGGAGAGCTACAAAGCAGGCGGAGGTTGCGGACTTGTCGGCGTTTGGGTTGTATCCTACACGTGTGTTCATAGCACCGGTCTTGCCGGCCTTTCACGCATCTCTGGAGAAGGTTCCGGATTTGCGGTAGTCCCAGATTCAATGTTTGCTCTGTGCAAGGGCCGGCGTTGACGGGGGTTGTGTTTGTCATACACTTATTTCTAACTAGCAGCGGTGTTGCGGTCTTTCGCCATTTGAAACGCCTTTCTCTTAAAACTGACGGTGTTGTCGGCATTCAGAATCAAGACTTCGTAGTATTAGCGGTTTTGGCGGCTTTGTAACCCGAGGGCTACAAAGCAGGCGGAGGTTGCGGTCTTGTCGGTGTTTGGATTGCATCATACACCTGTGTTCATAGCACAGGTCTTGCCGGCCTTTCATGCATCTCTTCTAACAAGCTCTGACGGTGTTGTCGGCATTCTGAATGAAGTCTTTTCAATGTCAGTGATTTTGGCGGTTTTGTATCGGAGAGCTACAAAGCAGGCGGAGGTTGCGGACTTGTCGGCGTTTGAGTTGTATCCTACACGTATGTTCATAGCACCGGTCTTGCCGGCCTTTCACGCAACACTTCAAACGGAGCCTGACAGTGTTGTCGGCTTTCTGAATTAAGCCCTTGTAGGACCAGCGGTTTTGCCGGCTTTGTGAGGTAGACCTTAATACCTGGAGAAGGTTCCGGACTTGCGGTAGTCACAGATTCAATCTTTGCTCAGTGCAAGGTCTGGCGTTGACGGTGTTTGTGTTTGTCATACACTTATTTCTACCTAGCAGCGGTGTTGCGGTCTTTCGCTATTTGGAATGCCTTTCTCTTAAAACTGACGGTGTTGTCGGCATTCAGAATCAAATCTTTGTAGTATTAGCGGTTTTGGCGGCTTTGTAACCCGAGGGCCACAAAGCAGGCGGATGTTGCGTTCTTGTCGGTGTTTGGATTGCATCATACACCTGTGTTCATAGAACCGGTCTTGCCGGCCTTTCATGCATCTCTTCTAACAAGCTCTGACGGTGTTGTCGGCATTCTGAATGAAGTCTTTTCAGTGTCAGTGATTTTGCGGTTTTGTATCGGAGAGCTACAAAGCAGGCGGAGGTTGCGGACTTGTCGGCGTTTGAGTGGTATCCTACGCGTATGTTCATAGCACCGGTCTTGCCGGCCTTTCACGCAACACTTCAAACGGAGTCTGACGGTGTTGTCGGCTTTCTGAATTAAGCCCTTGTAGGACCAGCGGTTTTGCCGGCTTTGTGAGGTAGACCTTAATACCTGGAAAAGGTTCCGGACTTGCGGTAGTCCCAGATTCAATCTTTGCTCTGTGCAAGGTCTGGCGTTGACGGTGTTTGTGTTTGTCATACACTTATTTCTACCTAGCAGCGGTGTTGCGGTCTTTCGCTATTTGGAACGCCTTTCACACATCTCTTAAAAATGATGGTGTTGTCGGCATTCAAAGTCTTTGTAGTGTCGGCGGTTTTGGCGGCTTTGTAACCGGAGGGCTACAAAGCAGGCGAAGCTTGTGAACTTGTCGGTGTTTGGTGTTTGGATTGCTCAAAATCAAAATGTCGGCCTAGATAGCAACAGCAAGTTTTATTGAATTAACTCCAGTCAAAAACCAATGCCTAGCCACAACAAAACTAACCTATCTGCATAACCTATTTAGATAACCTATAGGTTATGCAGTTCAGAAATGGGGGAACAAACTATGGGTTACCTAGGGTCAATTTGACATAACCTATTTTCAGGTTAACTAAACTTTTCAAATTTTAGGGCCTGGCTTTGACACTGAACTAAACATACATTCCTCCTGAACAATGCTTTGATATTAGACTTCACGTACATTCCTTCCTAACAACAATTTAACATTCGACTTCACATACATTCCATGACACTGCTTTGACACTCCGCTAAACATACATTCCTCTCTAATACAGCTTTGACACTCGATTGCACGAACATATTTCCCTAATACCGCTTTGACACTGCAATTCAGATATATTCCTTCCTAACAGGGGTTTGAAACTCAACTTCATGCACACTCATGCCAAACACCCAGCTTCGACATAAGACCAGTTACGCCTTGGTGGAGAAATTATCTGACTTCTATAGCTGAAATGACCCTGAACTTGATAGTTATGAAGCATACCTAACCCTAAGTCCTAATCCCGCTTTGACACTTGACTTCACATACATTCCTCCCGAACACCACTTTGACAATCAACTTCACTTACATTCCTCCCTAACACCGTTTTGACATTCGATTTCACATACATTCCTCCCTAACACCACTTTGTCAGTCGACTTCACATACATTCCTCCCTAAAACCGCTTTGACACTGAACTTCACATACATTTCTCCCTAACGCCCCTTTGACACTCGACTCCATGTACATTCCTCCCTAACCTGATAGTTATGAATCATACTTAACCCTAAGTCCTAATCCCGCTTTGACACTCGACCTCCCATACATTCCTCCCTAACACCGCTTTGACAGTCAACTTCACATACATTCCTCCCGAACACCGCTTTGACACTTGACTTCACATACATTCCTCCCTCCCACTGCTTTGACAGTCGACTTCACATACATTCCTCCCTAACACCGCTTTGACATACAACTTCACATACATTCCTCCCTAACACTGGCTGACAGTCTACTTCATGTACATTTCTCCCTACTTCCGCTTTCACACTCGACTTCATGTACATTCCTCCCTAACACCGCTCTGACATTAGACTCCACATACATTTTTCGTACACCGCTTCGACACTACACTTCAGATATATTCCTTTCCAACAGTGCTTTGAAAGTCAACTTCATGCACACTAATGCCGAACACCCAGCTTCGACATTACCATAGTTACGCTTTGGTGGACAAGTTATCTGACATCTATAGCTGAAATGACCCTAAACCTGATAGTTATGAAGCATGCCTAACCCTAAGTCCTAATCCTGCTTGGACACTCGACCTGATATACATTCCTCCCTAACACTGCTTTGACACTCGACTTCATGTACATTCTTCTCTAACACCGCTTTGACAGTCAACTTCACATACATTCCTCCCTAACACCGCTTTGACACTCAACTTCATGTACACTCTTCCCTAACACCGCTTTGACAGTCGACTTCACATAAATTCCTCCCTAACACCGCTTTGACACTGGACTTCACATACATTCCTCCCTAACACCGCTTTGACACTCGACTTCACATACATTCCTCCCTAACACCGCTTTGACAGTCGACTTCACATACATTCCTCCCTAACACCGCTTTGACACTCGACACACATTCCTCCCTAACAGCGCTTTGACAGTCGACTTCATGTACATTTCCCCCTAACTCCGCTTTCACACTCGACTTCACGTACATTCCTCCCTAACACCGCTTTGACATTCGACTCCACGTACATATTTCCCTAACACCGCTTTGACACTGCACTTCAGATATATTCCTTCCCAACAGTGCTTTGAAAGTCAACTTCAACCAAACTCATGCTGAACACCCAGCTTCGACATTACCCTAGTTACGCTTTAGTGGAGAAATTATCTGACTTCTATAGCTGAAATGACCCTAAACCTGATAGTTATGAAGCATACCTAACCCTAAGTCCTAATCCCGCTTTGACACTCGACCTGACATACATTCCTCCCTAACACCGCTTTGACACTCGACTTCACATACATTCCTTCCTAACACTGCTTTGACAGTCGACTTCACATACGTTCCTCCCTAACACCGCTTTAACATTCAACTTCACATACATTCCTCCCTAACACCGCTTTGACACTCGATTCCATGTACATTCCTCCCTAACACCACTTTGACATTCAACTAAACATACATTCCTCCCTTACTCTGGTTGACACGACTTCACATGCATTCCTCAACACCGCTTTGACACTGAACTAAACATACATTCCTCCCGAAGAATGCTTTGACATTCAACCTCAAGTACATTCCACCCTAACAACAATTTGACATTCGACTTCACATACATTCCGAGACACTGCTTTGACACTCGGCTAAATATACATTCCTCCCTAATACAGCTTTGACACTCGATTGCACATACATTTTTCCCTAATACCGCTTTGACACTCAACTTCAGGTACATTCTTCCCTAACACTGCTAGGACAGTAGACTTCACATACATTTTTCCCTAACAACGCTTTGACAGTCGACTTCACATACATTCCTCCCTAACACCGCTTTGACACTTGACTTCACATACATTCCTCCCTAACACCGCTTTGACACTCGACTCCATGTGCATTCCCCTAACACCGCTTTGACACTTGACTTCACGTACATTCCTCCCTAACAGCGCTTTGACAGTCGACTTCATGTACATTTCTCCCTAACTCCGCTTTCACACTCGACTTCACATACATTCCTCCCTAACACCGCTTTGACATTCGACTCCACGTACATATTTCCCTAACACCGCTTTGACACTGCACTTTAGATATATTCCTTCCCAACAGTGCTTTGAAAGTCAACTTCAAGCACACTCATGCTGAACACCCAGCTTCGACATTACCCTAGTTACGCTTTGGTGGAGAAATTATCTAACTTCTATAGCTGAAATGATCCTAAACCTGATAGTTATGAGCATACCTAACCCTAAGTCCTAATCCCGCTTTGACACTCGACCTGACATACATTCCTCCCCAACACCGCTTTGACACTCGACTTCACATACATTCCTCCCTAAAACCACTTTGACAGTCGACTTCACATACGTTCCTCCCTAACACCGCTTTAACATTCGACTTCATATACATTCCTCCCTAACACCGCTTTGACACTTGACTTCACGTACATTCCTCCCTAACAGCGCTTTGACAGTCGACTTCATGTACATTTCTCCCTAACTCCGCTTTCACACTCCACTTCACGTACATTCCTCCCTAACACCGCTTTGACATTCGACTCCACGTACATATTTCCCTAACACCGCTTTGACACTGCACTTCAGATATATTCCTTCCCAACAGTGCTTTGAAAGTCAACTTCAAGCACACTCATGCTGAACACCCAGCTTCGACATTACCCTAGTTCCGCTTTGGTGGAGAAATTATCTAACTTCTATAGCTGAAATGACCCTAAACCTGATAGTTATGAAGCATACCTAACCCTAAGTCCTAATCCCGCTTTGACACTCGACCTGACATACATTCCTCCCCAACACCGCTTTGACACTCGACTTCACATACATTCCTCCCTAAAAGCGCTTTGACAGTCGACTTCACATACGTTCCTCCCTAACACCGCTTTAACATTCGACTTCACATACATTCCTCCCTAACACCGCTTTGACACTCGACTTCACATACATTCCTCCCTAACACCGCTTTGACAGTCGACTTCACATACATTCCTCCCTAACACCGCTTTGACACTCGACGTACATTCCTCCCTAACAGCGCTTTGACAGTCGACTTCATGTACATTTCTCCCCAACTCCGCTTTCACACTCGACTTCATGTACATTCCTCCCTAACACCGCTTTGACATTCAACTCCACGTACATATTTCCCTAACACCGCTTTGACACTGCACTTCAGATATATTCCTTCCCAACAGTGCTTTGAAAGTCAACTTCAACGACACTCATGCTGAACACCCAGCTTCGACATTACCCTAGTTACGCTTTAGTGGAGAAATTATCTGACTTCTATAGCTGAAATGACCCTAAACCTGATAGTTATGAAGCATACCTAACCCTAAGTCCTAATCCTGCTTGGACACTCAACTGACATACATTCCTCCCTAACACCGCTTTGACACTCAACTTCATGTACATTCTCCCTAACACCGCTTTGACAGTCAACTTCCGCTCCCTAACACCGCTTTGACACTCGACTTTACATCCCTAAAACCGCTTTGACAGTCGACTTCATACATTCCTCCCTAACACCGCTTTGACACTGGACTTCACATACATTCCTCCCTAACACCGCTTTGACACTCGACTTCACATACATTCCTCCCTAACACCGCTTTGACAGTCGACTTCACATACATTCCTCCCTAACACCGCTTTGACACTCGACGTACATTCCTCCCTAACAGCGCTTTGACAGTCGACTTCATGTACATTTCCCCCTAACTCCGCTTTCACACTCGACTTCACGTACATTCCTCCCTAACACCGCTTTGACATTCGACTCCACGTACATATTTCCCTAACACCGCTTTGACACTGCACTTCAGATATATTCCTTCCCAACAGTGCTTTGAAAGTCAACTTCAACCACACTCATGCTGAACACCCAGCTTCGACATTACCCTAGTTACGCTTTAGTGGAGAAATTATCTGACTTCTATAGCTGAAATGACCCTAAACCTGATAGTTATGAAGCATACCTAACCCTAAGTCCTAATCCGCTTTTCGACCTGACACTCTTTGACACTCGACTTCACATACATTCCTCCCTAACACTGCTTTGACAGTCGACTTCACATACGTTCCTCCCTAACACCGCTTTAACATTCAACTTCACATACATTCCTCCCTAACACCGCTTTGACACTCGATTCCATGTACATTCCTCCCTAACACCACTTTGACATTCAACTAAACATACATTCCTCCCTTACTCTGGTTGACACGACTTCACATGCATTCCTCAACACCGCTTTGACACTGAACTAAACATACATTCCTCCCGAAGAATGCTTTGACATTCAACCTCAAGTACATTCCATCCTAACAACAATTTGATATTCGACTTCACATACATTCCGAGACACTGCTTTGACACTCGGCTAAATATACATTCCTCCCTAATACAGCTTTGACACTCGATTGCACATACATTTTTCCCTAATACCGCTTTGACACTCAACTTCAGGTACATTCTTCCCTAACACCGCTATGACAGTCGACTTCACATACATTTTTCCCTAACACCGCTTTGACAGTCGACTTCACATACATTCCTCCCTAACACCGCTTTGACACTTGACTTCACATACATTCCTCCCTAACACCGCTTTGACACTCGACTCCATGTGCATTCCCCTAACACCGCTTTGACACTTGACTTCACGTACATTCCTCCCTAACAGCGCTTTGACAGTCGACTTCATGTACATTTCTCCCTAACTCCGCTTTCACACTCGACTTCACATACATTCCTCCCTAACACCGCTTTGACATTCGACTCCACGTACATATTTCCCTAACACCGCTTTGACACTGCACTTCAGATATATTCCTTCCCAACAGTGCTTTGAAAGTCAACTTCAAGCACACTCATGCTGAACACCCAGCTTCGACATTACCCTAGTTACGCTTTGGTGGAGAAATTATCTAACTTCTATAGCTGAAATGATCCTAAACCTGATAGTTATGAGCATACCTAACCCTAAGTCCTAATCCCGCTTTGACACTCGACCTGACATACATTCCTCCCCAACACCGCTTTGACACTCGACTTCACATACATTCCTCCCTAAAACCACTTTGACAGTCGACTTCACATACGTTCCTCCCTAACACCGCTTTAACATTCGACTTCATATACATTCCTCCCTAACACCGCTTTGACACTTGACTTCACGTACATTCCTCCCTAACAGCGCTTTGACAGTCGACTTCATGTACATTTCTCCCTAACTCCGCTTTCACACTCGACTTCACATACATTCCTCCCTAACACCGCTTTAACATTCGACTTCACATACATTCCTCCCTAACAC
>JAVTVY010029568.1:0-13351 GCA_036873755.1 Hanleya hanleyi | reverse complement strand
GACATTTTCCTCGTCCATTTCCATCTCCTCAAGCATGTCATCCACAGCTTCTGGTCCATACAGCGTACACCGAAGACTTGTCACCAGGTCAGCTTTGTTGCAAGCGTATTCATAGAACGTATTCCGGAGGCCTTCCGCAGCTGCTATTTGTAGGCGGAGGTTGTAACGGAATGATTTACGGCCCTCTCTATTTGCCTTGTCGTAACGCTGCTGTAGCACGGACTTTCAATTAAATATACTTAAAGTATACCTGCTACCCAGCCAACCGATATCGCTCAGCATTTATCACGATTGCCGACTTCAGAGTGACGTCAAGTACCTGATAAGATAAAGCATATTAATATATGTTAACGAGCTTTCCATACGACTTGAAGACAACCTGATTTTACCCCGACGGCTCGTCTCAGAGAATAGTCGGATATGAAGATGAGTTTCAGAGAATAGTCGGATATGAAGATGAGTTTCATCAATCAACTGACGGCTTGCGACAGTGTTAGATGTTCCCGCAGACTACAACCATAGAGAGACGGAATGCAGATAGCGGCTGACATCCTGAAATGAACATGACCCGTATTTAATATCTCTTTAAGTGAGATTCATGTTCCCACAGACTACAACCATAGAGAGACGGAATGCAGATAGCGGCTGACATCCTGAAATGAACATGACCCGTATTTAATATTTCTTTAAGTGAGATTCATGTTCCCACAGATTACAAACATTGAGAGACGGAATGCAGACAGCGGCTGACATCCTGAAATGAACATGACCCGTATTTAATATCACTTTAAGTGAGATTCATGTTCCGACACCTGGATTGAGAAATAGTAAGAATAGTCCTCGACTCTGATAGTCATATATTGAATATCGGGTCATTTAGCGACATGTATGTTTGAATATAATTTAACATATACATGTCTGCCACAACACGTTAATACGCCCGATCCCCTATCCATGTAGGATGCTGCCAGCCATTAACCCCTATTATCCACCTCGGAGACGCTGAACGCCAAGATAGAAATACACGGTTAATATAACTCTAACGTGTATATGCTTCATGGGCTAACCAGCCATTACTTGTGTCCGTCCACTTTGAAGAGGTGCATCGATCTACGTGCTTTGTTTGTGTTATGACTACAGCCATATATACATATAATAGATGTATATGATCAGCCCTACCAATATTAATTGGGGGTCTCAGGGTTGACCTATATGATATCATGTTGTGCCCTTCAAGAGCGTGCTGTTTCGGATATTTGTTTATCTCTCATTCAACCATGCTTTGTCATTCTCCATTAGGAGATGTGAAGCTGGATGTTGTCAACAAGGTCAAGTATACTCTCATTACAACGACATGCATACCAGTCTTTAAGAAGTGGACCAGCTGAAACATCAGATTGCGGTGCAGGTGTTTATATATTGAGCTTTAACAATATATACGCTGATACGATATACTGGGTTTAATCATAGCGCCTGACGCTGGCCCACGTATACATCTACACGTTGAGCTTGAGAGGATTGTAGCATGCAATGCCTTCTGCAGTGGGTGTCAAAATAACCAATCAGGTGCCGTCATTTCAACCACTCAGTCAGAGCGATTCTGTGCCAATCAGCGGGTGACGGACGCTTTCTTATAGCCAATTATATTATTCGCGCCATGTACCGACTGGGCCATGCCACCTGGAGTTTCATCATAACGAGAACTTAGTTTGAAGTCCTCTTTCGGGAGAAAGTGAGTGGCTCTGAAAAGAGCCTTTTGTTTTCTTTCAAAATCATAAGATTTCAATGAACAGATATTATCCTCGTCCATTTCCATCTCCTCAAGCATGTCATCCACAGCTTCTGGTCCATACAGCGTACACCGAAGGCTTGTCACCAGGTCAGCTTTGTTGCAGGCGTATTCATAGAACGTAATCCGGAGGCCTTTCCCAGCTGCTATTTGTAGGCGGAGGTTGTAACGGAATGATTTACGGCCCTCTCTATTTGCCTTGTCGCAACGCTGCTGTAACTCTTCTAGCCGTTTGTTGAGAAAGACGATCTGCTCACAGGCTCTCTGAAAGGATGATTCTGCTTTTTCAAGACCAGCATACAATTTGGCGTGGTTCTCCATGTCAGGAATTTTGTTCTGGACAACTGGTTGACTTTTCTGTATTGCAAAATGATTGCGATATGATTAAACACGGCCGTCACGGTTTATATAGCCTGGAATCAAAACTGACTTGTGGCAGATGAGTGACTGCTGACACGACTTTTTTCAAAACTGATGAGTCGGAAACCTCAACAGTGGGACAAGTATATGCCTAGCTTATGTTCGGACAGCATTGAGACAGTATACGCCTTAACCCCTGCACATAATGACGAGATGATTGTAATCATTAACTTGTGATCATGAGACAAAGGGCTAATCACGATCTGATTATTGTGAGTGACAGAGGAGAATCATTAAACAAATAATTTACAATTCTATCAAATGGCACTTTATTAGGTTGGTTTATACTGTGGCAAATCGCCCTGACATATTATTTTGAGAAATCGTATGGATGCTATGTTCTTTGCTACAATTTCCCACTTTTTTGCATCATTTCGCACTATATGTGCGGATACTCTATAACGACACGACCGAAACTACGAATTTTCTGTAATAAGCACAAATACGCTTTCGATTTGTAAAAGACTACAATATGCCTGCATCCGAAGCACACGTTTTCAAGTATAATTGCGCAATTTGCTTCACTGTCTCCGAAAAGAGAACTTGCGGTAGATACATTTATATGGGCTTCCGGTCTGTGCAGTTGCGCATAAACCGCGAACTTGCGGTGGCTACAATTTATATATGACTCTACCGGTCTGTGCAGTTCCGCATAAAAAAACGAATATGATAAGTTATTACATAATTACCCAGCAAGTTATTTCATATTTATTAAATGCACGACAAATGAAACTATTGGCCCGATCTATCTCAAAAGAAAATATCACCCAATCAAGACTGTCTCAAACTTTGCGCTCCGTGACTCCATCTTCCATACACAAATCGCTCTGAAAGTTACGTAGAATTTGGAAGATTTGCGATATCTGTGTTGCATGCATGTGCATTAAGTCTATATGACGTAGAATTATTACCACTATCGTTTCTCTCGGTTTCCATGGTTGTTTGATAACTGCTCAAGCTTTATTTCTTTCCTCTTTCCGTGAATGAATGAGTGAGTGTGGTAGATTAAAATAATGTATAACGAGAACGGGAAGCCGTTCGGCATGGGCAATTTATGTATAAATGCTATATATTAATTGTGTGCTTAGTTTGAAGTCCTCTTTCGGGAGAAAGTGAGAGGCTCTGAAAAGAGCCTTTTGTTTTCTTTCAAAATCATAAGATTTCAATGATCAGATATTTTCCTCGTCCATTTCCATCTCCTCAAGCATGTATTCCACAGCTTCTGGTCCATACAGCGTACACCGAAGACTTGTCACCAGATCAGCTTTGTTGCAGGCGTATTCATAGAACGTATTCCGGAGGCCTTCCCCAGCTGCTATTTGTAGGCGGAGGTTGTAACGGAATGATTTACGGTCCTCTCTATTTGCCTTGTCGTAACGCTGCTGTAACTCTTCTAGCCGTTTGTTGAGAAAGACGATCTGCTCACAGGCTCTCTGAAAGGATGATTCTGCTTTTTCAAGACCCGCATACAATTTGGCGTGGTTCTCCATGGCAGGAATTTTGTTTTGGACAATTGGTTGACTTTTCTGTATTGCAAAATGATTGCGATATGATTAAACACGGCCGTCACGGTTTATATAGCCTGGAATCAAAACTGACTTGTGACAGATGAGTGACTGCTGACACGACTTTTTTCAAAACTGATGAGTCGGAAACCTCAACAGTGTGACAAGTATATGCCTAGCTTATGTTCGGACAGCATTGAGACAGTATACGCCTTAACCCCTGCACATAATGACGAGATGATTGTAATCATTAACTTGTGATCATGAGACAAAGGGCTAATCACGATCTGATTATTGTGAGTGACAGAGGAGAATCATTAAACAAATAATTTACAATTCTATCAAATGGCACTTTATTAGGTTGGTTTATACTGTGGCAAATCGCACTGACATGTTATTTTGAGAAATCGTCTGGATGCTGGGTTCTTTGCTACAATTTTCCGCTTTTTTGCATCATTTCGCACTATATGTGCGGATACTCTATAACGACACGACCGAAACTACGAATTTTCTGTAATAAGCACAAATACGCTTTCGGTTTGTAAAAGACTACAATATGCCTGCATCCGAAGCACACGTTTTCAAGTTTAATTGCGCAATTTGCTTCACCGTCTCCGAAAAGAGAACTTGCGGTAGATACATTTATATGGGCTTCCGGTCTGTGCAGTTGCGCATAAACCGCGAACTTGCGGTGGCTACAATTTATATATGACTCTACCGGTCTGTGCAGTTCCGCATAAAAAATCGAATATGATATGTTATTACATAATTACCCAGCAAGTTATTTCATATTTATTAAATGTACGACAAATAAAACTATTGGCCCGATCTATCTCAAAAGAAAATATCACCCAATCAAGACTGTCTCAAACTTTGCGCTCCGTGACTCCATCTTCCATACACAAATCGCTCTGAAAGTTACGTAGAATTTGGAAGATTTGCGATATCTGTGTTGCATGCATGTGCATTAAGTCTATATGACGTAGAATTATTACCACTATCGTTTCTCTCGGTTTCCATGGTTGTTTTGATAACTGCTCAAGCTTTATTTCTTTCCTCTTTCCGTGAATGATTGAGTGAGTGTGGTAGATTAAAATAATGTATAACGAGAACGGGAAGCCGTTCGGCATGGGCAATTTATGTATAAATGTTATATATTAATTGTGTGTTTAGTTTGAAGTCCTCTTTCGGGAGAAAGTGAGTGGCTCTGAAAAGAGCCTTTTGTTTTCTTTCAAAATCATAAGATTTCAATGATCAGACATTTTCCTCGTCCATTTCCATCTCATCAAGCATGTCATCCACAGCTTCTGGTCCATACAGCGTACACCGAAGACTTGTCACCAGGTCAGCTTTGTTGCAGGCGTATTCATAGAACGTATTCCGGAGGCCTTCCCCAGCTGCTATTTGTAGGCGGAGGTTGTAACGGAATGATTTACGGCCCTCTCTATTTGCCTTGTCGTAACGCTGCTGTATCTCTTCTAGCCGTTTGTTGAGAAAGACGATCTGATCACAGGCTCTCTGAAAGGATGATCCTGCTTTTTCAAGACCAGCATACAATTTGGCGTGGTTCTCCATGTCAGGAATTTTGTTCTGGACAAGTGGTTGACTTTTCTGTATTGCAAAATGATTGCGATATGATTAAACACGGCCGTCACGGTTTATATAGCCTGGAATCAAAACTGACTTGTGGCAGATGAGTGACTGCTGACACGACTTTTTTCAAAACTGATGAGTCGGAAACCTCAACAGTGTGACAAGTATATACCTAGCTTATGTTCGGACAGCATTGAGACAGTATACGCCTTAACCCCTGCACATAATGACGAGATGATTGTAATCATTAACTTGTGATCATGAGACAAACGGCTAATCACGATCTGATTATTGTGAGTGACAGAGGAGAATCATTAAACAAATAATTTACAATTCTATCAAATGGCACTTTATTAGGTTGGTTTATACTGTGGCAAATAGCCCTGACATATTATTTTGAGAAATCGTATGGATGCTATATATGTTCTTTGCTACAATTTCCCGCTTTTTTGCATCATTTCGCACTATATGTGCGGATACTCTATAACGACACGACCGAAACTACGAATTTTCTGTAATAAGCACAAATACGCTTTCGGTTTGTAAAAGACTACAATATGCCTGCATCCGAAGCACACGTTTTCAAGTATAATTGCGCAATTTGCTTCACCGTCTCCGAAAAGAGAACTTGCGGTAGATACATTTATATGGGCTTCCGGTCTGTGTAGTTGCGCCTAAACCGCGAACTTGCGGTGGCTACAATGTATATATGACTCTACCGGCCTGTGCAGTTCCGCATAAAAAAACCGAATATGATAAGTTATTACATAATTACCCAGCAAGTTATTTCATATTTATTAAATGCACGACAAATAAAACTATTGGCCTGATCTATCTCAAAAGAAAATATCACCCAATCAAGACTGTCTCAAACTTTGCGCTCCGTGACTCCATCTTCCATACACAAATCGCTCTGAAAGTTACGTAGAATTTGGAAGATTTGCGATATCTGTGTAGCATGCAAGTGCATTAAGTCTATATGACGTAGAATTATTACCACTATCGTTTCTCTCGGTTTCCATGGTTGTTTTGATAACTGCTCAAGCTTTATTTCTTCCCTCTTTCCGTGAATGAATGAGTGAGTGTGGTAGATTAAAATAATGTATAACGAGAACGGGAAGCCGTTCGGCATGGGCAATTTATGTATAAATGCTATATATTAATTGTGTGCTTAGCTTGAAGTCCTCTTTCGGGAGAAAGTGAGTGGCTCTGAAAAGAGCCTTTTGTTTTCTTTAAAAATCATAAGATTTCAATGATCAGACATTTTCCTCGCCCATTTCCATCTCATCAAGCATGTCATCCACAGCTTCTGGTCCATACAGCGTACACCGAAGACTTGTCACCAGGTCAGCTTTGTTGCAGGCGTATTTATAGAACGTATTCCGGAGGCCTTCCCCGGCTGCTATTTGTAGGCGGAGGTTGTAACGGAATGATTTACGGCCCTCTCTATTTGCCTTGTCGTAACGCTGCTGTAACTCTTCTAGCCGTTTGTTGAGAAAGACGATCTGATCACAGGCTCTCTGAAAGGATGATCCTGCTTTTTCAAGACCAGCATACAATTTGGCGTGGTTCTCCATGTCAGGAATTTTGTTCTGGACAAGTGGTTGACTTTTCTGTATTGCAAAATGATTGCGATATGACTAAACACGGCCGTCACGGTTTATATAGCCTGGAATCAAAACTGACTTGTGGCAGATGAGTGACTGCTGACACGACTTTTTTCAAAACTGATGAGTCGGAAACCTCAACAGTGTGACAAGTATATACCTAGCTTAGGGAGCTTCTCGACTTTGGGGCATGCATTCCTTCATGGGAACGGCATATCAGGGCGATTGGAACGGTATACGGCATGACTGTCTCAAAACTCTGGTCGGCATAGTGGGTAGATCCGAACGGGGCGGCCTATGCCGCTCTCTCTCCTCGAGAACGGCATGGCATGCCGTGCCGTTCGTCGTCCTAACCGGGTTGGGTTTATAGGCGAATTCCCAGCTTATCTGTTTCTGTGTTGTTTAATACCAGAGGTGGAGTCGGGACTCATTTTAAAAGGCGAGATTTTCGTTTACTGCAATGTCTTGTCTGTCTAAAAGAGCAGAAACAGAAAAATATAGACTACGATCATGCATGCTCGTACTATGTTGTTTTTATATGGTTGGATGTGATCGACCGGTACTGAATTAGCCGGAGTGAAATGAAATTGCTATATTATAATGGTCTTTACAAAATATTGTGTCGACAAACAAAATCACAAATGTCGTAGGAACAAACCATTGAATTATGTCAAGGTTTTTTCACACTGTCCATATGAATGCAGCTGTACAGGAAAAAAATGCTGTATGATAACGGTCTTTGCAGAATATTGTGTCGACAAACACAAATGTCGTAGGAACAAACCGTTAATTTGTGTCACGGTCTCTTCATACTGTCCATATGAATTGGAGCTTTACGCGAAACTAAAGTTGGTGTTTATATTTCCTTTGGTTTTGAATGCGAGAGTTTTTAAATTTAGAAAATCTAGTTATTAATTAAACAAATTTTAATGTTTTATCATTTTATCAAACGTGAACTCCGAACCCCTGAATGTCCCCCGAAGTGTTGAATCAGCCTCGCGTGTCTATTAATAGTTTGTACCGCACGCCTGGACTTGCATGGGGCCTAACAAGGGGGCGTGTGCACTTTGTAACTGCATTCTACATCGCACGATGGTCTCGCTTTCCAACAAGATAAAACAAGTAAATATCTTCCAACAATTATCCAATGATTGTGTATGCAATGGATATACTTTAATTGATAAACACAAATGTTTTGTGATTTCCCGTGGTCTTGCAACTTTACCAATTGACGAAGAAGAAAGTTAGACCACCTGAAATTGACACTCGACCTCATTAATGAAAATACCGTGACATGCAGATTTGGCTCAGTCATTCCGTGGGAATTGTTTAAAGTAAGCCTGGGCTGATGCTTGAGAAATCAAATGGCGATATTGTAACAGGTTTGTAAGGATGCACGTATATTCGTAACTTTGGGAGTTCGTTCATTTGTGATAAAATTGAACTATAATATGTATGAAGACTATACATTCTTTTTTTTTGTCCAGTCTCTCTTTTTTTCAGATATGGCGTGCATGAGATGAAGAAACGGCATCTGAAGCGCCGATATTTTGCGCCGATCTCCGGTATTTAACCATCACTTTATTGTATTTTGATCTTTCCGCCATACCAGTATACTTTTAATTGTTCCTTACATGCATGTGCATTAAATTTAACTTTTTGTTTTCAATCTTTTTATTGTTTTTTTTTTTTCTCCAACTCGGATGCAACCACAATATGCATTAACTGAGTACATTATTTTCTTGTTCAGTCTGACTTTTTTCAGATCTGTCGTGAATGAGATGAAGAAACGGCATCTGAAGTCCGTGATATTTTGCGCCCATCTCCGGTATTTATCCCTCAATTTATTGCATTCTGATCTTTTCCCCACCAATATACTTTTAATTGTTTATTACATACATGTGCTTAAATTGAACTTTTCAACCTTTTCATTCTTTTTCCCCCCAACTCGGATGGAACCACAGTATATCCATTATGACTTGTATGTCTCCTGCGAATTAAAAAAAAAAGAATTTGTGTACACTGAAAAACCTCACTTTTCCCGATCAAGTTTAGCCTTTCATGGGTCACCAATACTTCAAATGTTCGTTAATAGTCACAATCAGAAACAAATTACGAAGGAGGCAGACAACTGCAAGAAAATGTGGCGAAGGCAGAATTCACAGTTATATCCACGATATCCTCTATGGAGCCGACAGCCTGGACGTCAATGGAGCAGCGACTCCGTCATTCAACAAAGCTGTAGCTCCGCCAGCCTGTTCCCTTCCTCCGTCTACTGCATTTTGTCCGTAATCATCAATGGCATTAATTACATGTGATCTAACTGTTCTTGTATTCTCTTCAGCCAAACGTCTCTCAATTGTTTTCTCTTTATTTCTAACAGGTACAATGATGTCAGGGTGGAGTGACAATGAAATATCTGTCCAACATTTCGGCCATGGTATTGATGCGATAACATGCATTTCTGGACTTCCATGTATCATCAGATGATCTCTGAATATGTTCTCTTAACTGAGAAGGTCCATAATTCCTTCCATTGAGAATTAGTTACCCTGATACAATCTTCGTGGCTTAGCTGGTATATTTTATGAGGTACTGTACAGCTACGATATGCAGCATATATGAATACGGTTCGCAACGTGGGTACAATGTATTCAATATTGATATGCAAGCGTCTAGTCCATCATTCAATATTCAGCCGTGGTAAACCATTGAAAAATTTCCGCGTCCATGATCCAAATTCATATAAATGCATTAGCATCAAATTAAAGGAATAAATAATAGTATACATAAAACTAGCGGTCAACAGTTCTCAATGATGCCGACAAGACATCATGGTGTTCCAAAAATATCAAATCCGTATGGCTTCTCAATTCATATGATTTTCATATGGATTACCTGTTTCAATATCGGTAAATCCCGCAGTTAATTATAGGGACACTTTGGAACACAGATATTGTTCAAATGTTGAGTATTTCATCCTAAGGGATTAATTAGCCAACTGTCGGCGCTTTTAGGCAGATGGGCCTGCTTATGCACGAGAACTGCATGGTTTACGTTCGAATTTTTGTTACCTGCGGCATTGGTTACTCCGCTTCAACCGAGAAATAAGTTTATGAAATACACGGCATCAGTTTACATTCAGATGTGGCTTTTAATAAAACGTCATATTTATGTGGAAGACATAAGTTCACAACTCAAAAGGAAAAAGGGTTACGAGACACATCTGGAATGAAGATCAGAATGTTTTTTGTTATATTAGTTTTGACCCCAAATCTTCAGATGACTTATAGCTCATATATTGTTAGAAATATAGCAGTGAAAGAGATGTCGAGATAAGGCATTACGGTTCCGGAGTACGATTTGTTAAACTATAACTCTTTCAGAACTACGAAATAACTGTGTTATCTCCTCCTATACATCTTAGTAATATTACTGATGCTCGAGTAACAACAGAATGAAGTGAAAAAATAAATGTTTGTATGGCTGACAATCAAGATCCACGACATGACGTTATACGCTCTCGTGGAATCAGACTATAAATTTCCTCCAGTCACGATGTACCGTGAACGCTTGCAGACAATACCAACTCGTACTATGGGAATTGTCTTATTGGTAACTCTTGATGTCAAATTTATCTCTGTATCTCTCCCTCCCCCTTCTCATAATATACTACAATAGGCTAGTCCTGCATTCAATGTTCAGCCGTCGTCCATTAAAGAATTTCCGAGTTCATAATCCAAAGATCTAATTCATATAACAGCATTAGCACCATATTCAAAGAACTTTTGAAACTCCTTCAGAAAACTGGTGATATGTCCGACATCTGGGATGAGGTTCTATATTCAATGACCAGCTGCTTTTGTTTTCCCCTTAGTACAACTGGATGAGCATAATGATTGACGATTGCCCCACTGACGATATATCTTATCGATGAAAGAGCAGACGCATTTTTTGTTGTTTTAAAATTATATTTCTCGTTTGACTGTCGAGTTTTTGGAGTCAGGGTCCTGGGGTTTGAGTACTGGCCGAGGGGTGTGATGATGGAGCCAAGGCTCCTTGGGCTGACGGAGGCCAATCTCCATAGATCTACGAAGTCGCGTCTCCGAGGACTGCTGTAATTCAGATTGTTGTTGACACTCTCAATATCCATTGCTGTCTTCGTATGGTACCGTGCCCGGTAGGACAGAAAGAATCCAGTCTCGTCACCTGTTCCTGCATGACCACCCACGATGATTTATTTATTACTTACCTTAATTCGTTGGCAGTAGTTGGACGAATGCATGCTGTTAGTCAAAGAATTTTAGAAAAAACGTGTGAAAAGATTAGTGAACACAGAGCTTTCGCTATGCCATGCACTAACATAATTTCGGAAATACTAAAACTGCAAATTGTAGTTTACATGCCGATAGAACGTAAATTTCAAAGATTTCAACTAAAAAAGATTCCAACAACAGAAGTCAATTCAAGTAACTAACACTACAAAGACAACATTAAAAAAAGAATTTTTCGGGAGTATCTGAAATAAAAAATTGACATGAAATTAGTTCAACATTATTCCTAAATATTTACATTTAATACTAAAAAATTGTGTAATGTGATAATAAACGAGAAGGATGTAAGATAATTCTACGGATAGCACAGAAAAATATGTAAGGTTAATATAAATCCTGATAAATAAAATATTATTCAACAATTTTAAATAACTTTTTCTTTCCTCATATCGCCCAAACTTATCAACCTTTTTACAGTCGCCTTCATAACAGATCATGTTGTGGAACGCAAATGGAATACAGATCTAGAGTGAATGGAAGAAATTCTTGCATAAAGCCTTCACTTTTTGCACCAGAAAACCGGAATGTAAAATTGAAGACCGAAGATTTCCCATCTGTTCTTGTTGCTTTGACAGCACACGGACCTCGGAGGAAGCATTTCTTCGTGAAGACGTCGTGAAAGATTTCATTCGAATTTAGAGCATGTACAGTTGTTGATCTAATATAAAGTTAATTGTAATAGGAAGAAGAAAACATTTATCTCTGTGAATCGGAGGATAATGAAGATCGATCTTTGTTATTTTCTTGAAGTCGGAAATCCTTCCGTGTGATGATAAGTGATACCACATAAAATAACCTAGCGTTATGCATTTATGCAGGCAAATAAAATGCGGACAATGGCAGATAAATGTTATAAATATCGTACAAAACACATTAATTAGACTCCAGATTCTAGGTAATCAATTTGACCAGAATGGGTAATATAAATGAAACTGCTCAGTGACCTTTGTATGACAATGAATTCAATTGCATCTGTTCAGACGCACCTGGTTGCGGCCGGGCTCTGAGACGGACGCGGGGCGAGCGCAGAGCATAATACCATTACATAACACGTACACACCGAGATACTAGTTTTGTTTGCAGGAAAATTATTGTGGAAAAAAATCAACAAACAAAGCTGGGGACGATAAACAGACTTTTCTATCCAGGCTGCCTTTATTTGCCAAAGGCCGTAAATAGGTTAATTTGTGGTTTTAGTCACATGGACTCGACCCCAACACGTGGTGGAATTTGCGTAATTGGAAGCTGATTTTCGACTATAGAACAAGGCCACAAAGTGTGTTCTTTCACACAGAATAAAATAATAGGCTAACATAATACACTGTTACCCTTATTGTATAATATAAATCGGTCTATTCAAGCAGATATTTCGAGTTAATATTAATTCTTGTGGCATTATTACGAACCTCCGCAGGGAAGCACAGCGGGATACACTGAATATTTTACAGATTCAATTGTCAATTTGTGCATGAAAAATACCTTGGCAAAGATTTGGCGTAAGACCTCCCGTTGAAAAGGTACAAAAACTATCCCGAACAAAAGATGACAATACAACTTACTAATAGATATATTTTGTGAATTGTATTTCGCGAGTCTTCGCGCGAAATGGTTAGCGTAAACGTGATCGAGTAACAAATTATATTAGACCGACCCAACGGCCTCTCGCTCGCGTAGTTTTATCAGAAGCGCTACGGAAGGATCGAGTATCGCCTGACCCGACATTGAGACTTTTGAAACACGTATGCCGTTCTTCATATGCCATTCTTTATATGCCGTTCTGATAGAGGAACTCGGGGCCGATCCGGACGGTATGGCAGCCCGTTGCTACACTCGTCAGACCGGCATAGCATGCCGCTCTTCTCGTCACGCTATCATGCCGTTCACAGTGTGCCCCAAAGTCGAGAAGCTCCCTTATGTTCGGACAGCATTGAGACAGTATACGCCTTAACCCCTGCACACAATGACGAGATGATTGTAATCATTAACTTGTGATCATGAGACAAACGGCTAATCACGATCTGATTATTGTGAGTGACAGAGGAGAATCATTAAACAAATAATTTACAATTCTATCAAATGGCACTTAATAGGTTGGTTTATACT